>SCHK01027067.1:0-19288 GCA_004124795.1 Poropuntius huangchuchieni
TTACATGTAACAGTATTTCACAATAAAGCTGTCTTCCAAACTTCCAAAACAACTGTTTAGAGCAGAAACTATAGAAATGATCTCTTCTTGCATTCAGTACATAGAACTTAAAGTGCATTTCTGGATCAAAATGACTGAGCCGGTCTCATGAGCTCACTTTTCTAAGAAGGCAGTGCTCTTCAACTTCCAAAGATGAGAAAAACAACACTAATCCTCATGACTGAGTGCTTCAGGCCGAATGGATCTACAGCCCATGACATACAGTAGAGCTTTTCAGTGCTGCGATTTGGCTTCTTTGTAATAAGATTGCTCTTTCCCAGTCCAAGCAGCCAGCCAATGGGTTCTGGCTGAAAGAGTTCTCGATGTGAAAGGAAACAAGCTTGTAATGGTCCAGGGTTTAATGCCGCTGAGAGGACTCTGAGATCGCTTACTCAGCAGAGTTCCAGGTGTGCCGTGAACTTTTTACACATTATTTATTGTTGTTTCGCCGGTCTCCTCCGGTTTGGTTCGGCTTGGGTGTGTTTATTGTGATTTACAGTTTTACAGGTTGCAAATATGTAGGAATGAATCACTCTTTAAGGTAAAAGATAGTAAGAAATTTACATAGATCCTCAAATGAAGCCAGCTGGGTCTTGTTTCTGGTAAAGTGAGCAATGAGTGGGCTTGTTTGCTCCTGTTCAGCCCTGGCCAGGTTGAATCTCAATTTTAGTAACAAGATGTTATCTTATATTATGGCACACACCTAACAAGGACAAAAAATGCTGAGAATGCACATCTCCGTTTCTTTTGCATTATGTTTAAGGTGCATGTCTGTACGAATGTTTCACTAGCTGTGGCAGTATGGCAATGATTGACACGGTGATGCACGGTAACTGTGTTTCTGAGGCTGAAGGTGTTTTCACATGGCCATTAGCTTTACGCCTGCATCTGTTTTTAAAGGATGTATCCACGATTGCAACTCCCCCCATGGCTAGACCTCTGCCGGGGGTCTAATTTTCCCAGAGTGCTTTGCTACTCTCTGTGGCCTGTGTTAATATTGATGTGTAAAAATAGGCATGGCAGTAGACTGATGATATTTGCCCACCTAGCGTGCCATAATAACAGGCTGTGTTTGCTCTGTGCTACCGACCGCAGGACACGGGTGGGAGGAAAAAAAAAGTCTGGAAAAAAAGGATATTACAGGGAGAAGCATTTTGTAAGAGCCTCCACCCTGTTCACCCTACAATGTAAATACTGAGGAAAAGAGAGGGATGATTAGATGAGAAAATGAGAGGGGGGAGATAGACAGACGGAGGTCTGGGCCAAGGGAGTCCGACTCAAGCACGAATGCAGTCCGGAGGATAGAGAGAATTGGATTGAGATCTGCTGGAGGAGAAAATAAGCGAAGAAAAAGAGGGATATGAATCCTCAAGGACAGATGTGAAACTTTATGAGAATGGATAGACGTATCGCAGCACAGGAAAGAGAAAGAATCAAGAAAGGTGGTGGAAAGAGGCAGGAAACTGTTTGTGTTAAAGAGATAGTTCAACCAAAAATGAAAAAAAAAAAAAAACACGTAAGACCTTTGTTGTTCTTTGGAACACAAATTAAGATATTTTTGATGAAATCCAAGAGCTTTCTGACCCTCAGTAGACAGCAATGTAACTACCAATAGACTGTCACAGAAGAGAAGAAATTGTTAAATGAAGTCATTATTTTTAGTAAAGTATTCTCGTAGCTTCATAAAATTAAGGTTGAACCGATCAAATGTTGCATGTTTTTTACAAAGCTTCCTTGACCAGTTACACTAAAAGAAATGTGGGGTGGGAACAATTTTGAATTGCTAGTAAATTTCACAATTAGTGATAAAGAAACCGAAAGTAACACTCAATAAAATGTGAAATTCTGAAATGTACTTTGATAAACTATAAAAACAAGTGTTTACATTGTAGTCAGCTAGTCATTCAGGGAACCCACTGACTCCTTGATTTGGAAAATATGTAGTTTTGAGGACCCAGATGTTCAGTGTGCATATTGTGGGCTCAGACTATTTTAAGTTGCGTATTTCAGTTATTGAGTAAGAAAATGGTTTATTCTTTAGCTGGAGACATTCATGCTGCATGTAGCATGGTGCGACAGAAGAGAAAGGAGGAAAAGAGGAAAAAAGAGAGAGAGGGAGGGTGAGAGAAGGTGAAGGTGAAAAGCAAGTGGAAAGTGATGGAGTCCTTCAGGGTGGTGGGGTTACTGAGACACAGGCATAAGCAGCTGTTGTACTGTAAATCTTTGAAAGTGAGACTACCTTTCAGATACTCAAGGACATGATTTGAATCCAGTAATACCTGGAAACGAACTCCTTGCCAGGCTTCGACAGTATTATGTTACATTTTGTGTTAGACGTTTCGTTATAAATTCACTGTCTGTTTATGAAGCAATTGTGTATTCAGATACTAGATTTCAGATGTGGGCAGGTAGCTATGTCCATTAAAAATATTGATTTTGATAAAAGACTTTTTCATTACAATAATACTATTAGCATAACAATTTGGGAGAAAAGTTAAGTGAGAGGGGGAAAAAAACAGATTTTAGTACGTTTTAGTGTGGTACCTCTTGTTCTTTAATGACAACACTCAAGCTGGCAGAAGGTCCACAATGTTCATAAATGTTTGTACAAAACTCTCAAACTGTTGTTTAAATTGTGTGGTTCTAGCATAATTCTCCAACATTTAAATTGTGGTTGAATGAAAGTATTTCCAACTACAGACTTTAGTCAAGGTAGATACCGTTTGACACATGATCAAAACAAAGCTGTGCAAAGATAGACTTACAGTCTTTAAAATGGCATGCACTGTTCCTAAACAAAAGGTCCTAGATCACATTGTAATTTGCCAAACTCACATCCTTCAAAATCCCTGTTTTATGGACTTTTGGTCTACTTAAAGTGCTTGGGAAAGATGTTTTGTCAGCTGAACGGTTGGCATGATGTTAAACAACACTATAATCCATTGAATATATTACTATCCCTCGCAGCCTTGTTTACATTCCTGTCAAAAATTAAATAGGGTTTTACACTGACTATGAAAGCACAAGTGAGTGGTAATCCAGGCAATGTTAGCAGTCTGATTTTTAATAACTATCACCACTTACCATGTCATTGGAATTGGCTTGTTCAGCTCTGGGTTAAGCTGAGCCATTTGCTGTGGATGTTGTTAGCTTTCATTTAAATGACTCTGTTAGGCAGATCAAGTTAAAGCTTTAGTGTCAGCTATTCCATGGAGAGAGCACAGTTGCATTTCTCTAGGCTCGATTTTATTTCATTTTTATCACTCTTTAAAAGAATAGTCTTCCTTTCTCCATCAGGTTTCAAGTCTACTTCTTATAAAAATCTTAGTTCCTTTTTGTAGCATTTCTGTAAATGTATGTGATTTCAAATAGGCATAAACTCAATCAGTTGAAGGGTAAAGGCACGTGTTTTGTGTTTGTCCGCTGTTTGCTTTTTTTCAATTTTTGACTCATTTTTCACAGCCATGGATAACTTAACATCGAGTTGAGACCTAAAGCAGTCTCTGATGCAGTTACTGAGGTCCTCCATTACACCCAAAGGAGATGGTCTTAAGCTTTGTCTTGTTTACCCGTGTCTTTAAACTGATGGTTTTCTTTTTCAGAACCCTGTTGAGAATACAGCTGTTACTATGATGTTACTGTTTGACAAATCTGTGTGAATGCACTCATGACCCCCTTTACATTATCAATAGTAACACATTATCTGCTTTCTGATTTGCAGGATCTTAACATACTGTATCTTGCTTCTTACACTCGCATGAGATATCTGTGCAAGTTCATCAGATGCTTGAGTTGACGCCATTTCTAAATTTCAGGAATTCTACATTTATATATACATGGCTATTTATACTACCGTTTAAATTTTTGGGGTTGTATTTTTATGTTATGTAGTAATATAGTAATATAGTGAAAATGAAAATGATTTTAAGATTATATAATAATTTATTTGTTATGCAAAGCTGAATTTTCAGCAACATCACTCCACGCTTCAGTGTCGCATGATCCTTCAGAAATCATTGCTGATTTGGTTCTCAAGAAACAATTATCATTATTAATGTGTGTTAATGACAGTTGTGCTGCTTAATATTTCTGTAAAAACTTTTTGTGATAACTTTTTGTTGAGTCATTGATGAATAAAAAGTTCAAAAGAGCAGCTTTTATTTATAAATACATTATAGGCTACATGTCTTTTCTGATCAATTTAATGCATTCTTACTAAATCTTTTTTTTTTAAACAGTTGACAATACCCCACAATTTAATAATTGCTGCTATATTTAATAAGTGTTATGTATTTATATTAAATGTATTCTTATTGTAACATCTTGTACAGTCAAATATAAAACAGCATACTCAGGTGTCGAGTAAAAAAAGTAGATATTTAGTAGATAGTAGTAGATATTTCGCTCTCTAGTTCTTGTGAAGTGAGATATGTAAATGTACGTTTTTCTGCATCCAATCTGAAAATACAGCACACACTCCCTTTGAGTGAGAATTTCGCTGAACATGGTTGAATTCCACTTTGCAGACACTATCGGGCAATTGGAAGATTGATCTGGTTCACTTCATTTCACGATTCATTCCGCCATGATCTCCCAATCATTTCCTCTACACTCTATACTCTTCCTAAAGTGGCTAAAGGACCAAGAAATTGACTCTTGAGATATTAGGGCATTTATCGGTGTGCCCACTCTCACCAGCCTCTTGAAGAGTGTGCGCTAATCTAATGTAGCACAGCTGTCTGGGGTTGCATCGCTCAGCTTGACAATTGACTCTAGAGAAGAGAACCCTACTCACATAAGTGCAAAACTTCATTGTGTATCCAAACTCTGATAAACAACACGTTGCGTATGAATGGTTTTGGATATCCTGCAGGGCTATTAAACTCAGGCTTGGCGCTGTGAAAAGTACTGAGAGCGTGAGAGAGACTGTATGTGACGAAAAGAAATAGAGAAAGCGCGTGCTGCTGCAGGATTTCTCAAACTGTGTTGCCCATAGCGACAGTGCTGGCCAGTCACCGTGGTTCCCTGCGGTTGAAGGTCGATGCTGTAGCGTCCAGGGCTAAAAGCTGCTCGGCCAGTCCCGCACATGCTAATAGAATTAGCGTGCCATCTGTTAGCGAGCAGCGTGCCAGCCTGGACCCCTGCTAATTATGATATAATATCAGGAGCAAGCGGCAGATGACTTTTTAGGGGCTTCGGAGCTGCTAGCAATTAGAAAAGAGATATTGGGAAATAAGAAAGAAGAAAAGGGGGGTGGAATGAAAGCTGAGATGAGCTGAGGACAAATATGTTGCCTTAAACAGAAGTTGGCTGGCTGAAAGAGGATAAAAGAAAACAAATATCTGAGCAGTAGATTTGTGAGGGGAAAATGGGAAAAAAGGAAGGTAATCATCCTAGAAGGTACCCCAGAACGGATGGGGAAATGTGCCAGTGTTCCTCTAAGCCGATAATGCTCAGTGTCTTTTAAACATATCTTTCTTAAGTCTGGCTTAACTACGCTGCCAGGTGATGACTGCTGAAAATGGCAGTGTGACAGTAGTCCAACAATGACAGTGTTTTAAAAACGCAGGCCTGCAGCCTCACTGCTAGGCACAGACACACACACACACAAACACACGCTTGAGGTGACTATTCGTGTTTATCTAACGCTCGAGGCAAGAGAACATTTTACACTGTAGGTCCAGAGGAAGAAGTGAGCAGAAGGAACAGATGACAGCAGCAAATCAGAGGGTTTTGGGCTTTAGTCATCTCGTAACAGGCTGAATCAGTCCAAACAGTGGGCCTATGCCATGAATGCAAGAAACAATTAGCTGTGGATGTTGATGGTTTTTGAACATGCTTCTATCTCTCTGTGAGGGGAAATGAAGAAAATATTTCAACCCAAAATTTAAATTGTCATCATTTTCTGGCTCTCATTTTCTTTGTTAGGCTTTATATCTGAGCAGCTCTTTTTCCTATGACCACAGTGGATGTTGACTTTTACTGTTAGGATTTGGAGCAACATGAAGGTGAAAAAATGTTTTTCGATTTCCATACGTCAATGACATTTTCCTTTAAACTGATTTATAGAGGTGCCAAGTGTAACCTTACTAATTGTGTGGACTAGATGCAGTATTTCTTGGAAAAAAAAACACTTACACTTTATAAAATTTCAAATGCAGAAAGGCAAAATAAAGTTGTATTGGTCAGCACTTTATGACTTCATCCAGAATTGGAAAGAATCTTTTTGGATGTTCCTATTATTCCGTGCACATAAGGGTGAATGCATTTTTCATTTTGTGGGTAACAGAAAAACTTCTGTGAACAAGATGCACCCAGAATGTCACAAAATGCATTTCATATAATCCCCAAACTTTGAATGAGATATGTTAAATATCTCATTCAGAGTTTGAGGATTTAGTGAAATGTTTTTTTTCCACCAGTTTTTTTTGCATACATTTCTTTTCGTCATTCAATGTGTCACAAAATTCTGATTCACATGAACCCCTAAAATAAATAAATAAATAAATGCATTTTAATGTTGTAGAAACAATATTTTATGTTCAGCAAGGCCATACTGATCAAAAATAAAAATGTTTAAAAAAAAAATTTTTTAAATGTTTTTTTCTTCCCCCTGTGATTGCAAAGCTTATTTTCACCAGCTATTACTCCAGTCCTTCGTGTCACATGATCCTTCAGAAATCATTTTGGTGAGTGAGGTTCAGTGAACCTTCTCTATCATGGTTTCCACAAAAAACTTGTAAAAAGTAATGTTTAAAACATGGATAGTAAGAACCATTATTAACAACTGAGCATCGAACCAGCATATTAGAATGACTTCTGAAGCATTATGTGACACATCCCCATAATGATGTATTCCTACTACAACCAATTTTTGTTGTATTGACTGAAAATCCATAAAAACCAAAGTTCTCCTTTACCGTAGGGAGCTTTTGCTTTCTGGAAGATGTCTGTCACAAAGGTGTTATGCAACATCAACTTAGCTAACTTCGTGTTAGATATATTACATAATAAAATGTCACAGCACACACTATGTTCACTTTCTCATTCACACACCATGACTCTAATGTAATAAGTTTTGTATGAAATTGTGAACTAAAGCATGACCTTTTCTCCACATCTTTGTCTAGACGTCTGTATGACTCTACTCGCCAGAAAACCCCAAGAGACAGAATTACAAACCGCTCGCTCTTACAGACATGCCGGTAATGAAATCGTCCTCTTTAAAGCCTACACAGCTTACATGTTTGCTCTCTCGGATACTCATTTTCCTCATTTCCTGTTTTATATATTTGCTGGCGTCTCATCCCAGCGTGCTTTGTATCCGGCGAGGTGACCTTGCAGCGGCCCGGCGGATAGCTCTGAAGTGTTCCTCGTTAGATGAGAGTGCTGTCTGTCTTTTTGTGTTTTCGGTTGAAAATGACGCCATTACGCCTGCTCGCCACCTCTCTCTGTCACCCTAACGAAGCATGGGCCGCTGCGTCGCTCACGCTGGCACGACAGGTGTGCGGCTGCTGCTCGCGCCGGCAGTGACAGAAGACTCTCGGCTCACTGCGGGTCCCGTATCTTTCCTCAGACTCAGCATGCGAGCTGCTCTTTTTTATGGTCCATGTGTCACACTCTCCTCTAAACAAGGTAAAAATGCACTGTCGATAAGTTATGTGGGGATTGTTTTAGTTTACTACATGGATGCTTTCCAAGTCAATACTTGGAAATGTCATTAAACTTCATCCGAAGTGTTGTTGCTTTGTGCACGCGGTGCACTTCAGGTAAGCCAAAGTGAGTTTAGAAGACTTTGTTAAAGCATGACGAATTTCGAAAAGCAAACGAAGACCTTGTTGAAGGACTCTCTCTCTGTCTGTCCGCTAACTTTCTAATCCAATTTACTGTGACGTTTGTGATTCCAGCTCTCTGTTGTGCGGTAAGTGTATTAAAACGCTGCCGTCTGACTGCAGGTACCTCATGATTAGACTACGGTGAATAAGATTGAAGTCGAAAATAAAACAGAGTCCCGGCGGAACCGATCGTGTAAGTGCCGCCACGCTTTTTTCCAGCTGACCGTTCGAGTTGATTCGACTATTCCCCTTGAGGTAAAAGGCCCGTTCGATGGCATCCGAGGCCTTAGCTGTCTGTCAGATGCCTGTCTGTAATTTGTGATTACAGCACAAGCGAAGGAGGTGGCAGAGATTAATTCAATCCAACCCACGGATCTGATTGCCTGCATTTGCATATTAATGAGAAAATCTCCCAAATGTTGTTTTATTTTTTTTTTCAGTGTCCTCTCTTTAACTTCGGCAGGTGCTGAGGCTGAAGACTGATTTTAAAAATGAGAAGAAAAATCTGATATTTACAGCACTTGCGTCTGGCGATCTGAGGGTCAGTGTCTGCTTGCGCATGGATTTGCATAAATCTGCATGTGGAATGAGAGGAGACGCGCTAGCCGATTCCTATTGGATTCCCGTCTTCATTTAGTCCCTTTTAAGAATGAGAGCGGGTGAGAGAGAGCGGGAGAGCTCTGGAGGGGGCCGCGTGGAGCCTCTCCTGAGCAGATACACATGTAATTGTGCGTTCAAATGGGTGTAAATAAAAGCAAAGCTGAGAGGTAAATACAGACTCTCTCTCTAATATGCCATCTGCTGTCTGTGGGAGCTTGCAGATAAATCGGGCTTGTAATGGCTGTGCGGGAATGCTGCCGGTGGTCTCTTCTCTATTCCCTCTCTTTCTCGTTTCCCCTACATGCTTTCCCTCTTTTTACAAGAGTGTGCATTCAGAAGGGGAAGACCGGAGAGTTGTAACACATTAGCTCTGTTCCAAAACCTAGTGAGCTTACTCGCTGCTGACTATCTAAACTGAAAATTGCCTTCTAAAGGCTGAAATACATGACTTGAACAGGCATTTAAAATCTGGCATCATACACTTATCGACTTTGGTGTTTTCCTCTGTGACTATTTACAAACGACTGAGGATCATGCACTACCAGACTTTAAAGTTGTTCTGATCACCACGAACTCACGCAGAAATGTGTGCCTTGTTGCTAGGAGACACCGGACAAATGAAAGCAATATTTGTTCCAAAATATCAAACATGTTTGACCTCCTCTGACTGGATGGAATCGAAAGACTGAAGCTAAAATATCAGAGTCTATGAAAAGCATACACTACACAATTTTTCTATGAAATCTGCAGACTGGCTCTGAATTTTGGCAACTAGCTTTGACTGTAAATCAGGGGAAATAGGGGCAAAAGTTAGTGTAGCGTATTACAGCCTTAAGGCAGCAACCTAACTGGTATGCTAGCTTAAAAATGACCTTTTCATAGACAGTTACTGTGTGCTCCTCATGCAGAGATTGCAAGACATTCAGTTCACAATTGATGTCAATACTAGCAATGCAATACTGTAGGTGATACTATGCCAAACATACTGGGTATCTATTATTTTAAATTACTTTTCATCACTATTTTTTGTTATGAGTTAATTATCAGTCGTTTTCAATATTTGAAAGATTTGGTAACAGTTTACAATAAGGTTTTATAAGGTTACCATTGGTCAGGTTATCCAATAGCTAACCTGAACTAAAAGTGAACAAGTAGTTCATTTTTATTTCAAAGTATACCACTGTTCAAACGTTTACTTTCAAAGGAGTCGACTTTTACATTGAAACGAAAAACTAAACAAAAAAATGTTTTCAAATAAATTCTGTTCTCAACCTTCTGTTCATCAAAGCTTTCCTAAAGCTACACAGTACAGTAGAGCATGATGCAAACAATGCCAAGATCATGTATTTGATTCAGAGAAAACAAAAAAGGATTAAATGTATATAAAAGAGTATACCTTCAATGCAGTGTAAGTCACTTTATTTTGATAGTCCACTTTAGACATTCTACTAACTATAAGTAACTTTGTAACTACATGTCTACTAACTCTCAGAGTAGACTGTTAGGTTAGGTTTAGGGTTAGTAGAATAAGTTTGCATGTACATGCAAGGTTTATCATAGTCAGTATGTTGTGGACCCATCAAAGTAAAGTGTTAGAAGATATTAATACTCTACTAATACAGTCTACTAACACTCTAATGGCTGCTGGTTTATATGTAGTTGCAAAGTTACTTACTGTTAGTAGAATGTCTAAAGTGGACTATTGAAACAGTGTTACCAAAGCATCTGCCAAATGAATAAAAGTTAATGTAAAAAGATGCATCATGTTTCCACAAAAATGTTAAGCAGACCAACCAGTTTGTAATACATTTGTAATATTTAAATTTTTACTGTAGTTGTTATCAAATAAATGCAGCCTCGCTGAGACTTATTGCAAATATCTGAACGGTAGTATTAGTATGGTGAATATTATTCTAATACATTTTTAAAATATTTGTTCCTTCACTAAGTTGTATAAATGATCATTAATTAATGTATTATGAGCAAACATGAATTGTCAATTAACAATTAGTATATTTTATAAATTATCATATACTTAATTTCATATAATAAACATTTCTCTCACTTCACCCACAATCATGGTTTTATTTTGTTCACTGAGCTTGTTGCATTGCATTCTGGGTTTGCATTTTCTGTGAAGGATGTGTATCGCATTACTGCAATTTGTTGAAAATATGGTATCCTTAAAGGCAGCATATGCTGCTTGTGATGCTTTAATTGCCTCCCAATAGCTCACTTGGTTTTGGACAGTGAGATTAATCATCCATGTAACCATCCATTGACACGATCACAAATCAAATGATAAACATTGACGTTTCTCTTTAATAACTTTAATTAATTACAAATACATAACAAAACAATGATTTTAGCTCATTTCCAATTGGTTAAACTGAAACCGTTACAACTCACCTTTAAAAGACTCTCTGATCAAATGAAATGTCACTTTATTCGCTCATATGTTTCATGTTCTCAGGTCATGTGTTGAAGCTCTAGCAGGTGGTTTTTATGTCCAGACACATTCGGCAGTCATGCGACACCTCTCTGATTGTGTCTTGTCATTCCGCTCTGGCTTCTGCTGTGTGTTATGACTTTAAACGGCAGCGTCTCATGGGCCGTTGCCTTGTGGCTGTGCTCGCTTGCCACGCTGTTTTACGAGCGCCAATGTCAGGCCGTTAAGCGGGCACGCTCTTTTGTAAAGGTTGTCTGCCTCTTAAATGCTGTCGACTTTATTGATGTGCTTCTCTCCCCCTCTTTCTCTCTCTCTCCTTCTCTTCGCACAGAAATATGCTGGATGGCCCTGGTTTAAATTCAATTCTTCAACACAAGCCGTTTATTAAGGAGCGAGGGCAGGCTGAGAGTGGAGACTGAGGCGGGGTGAGATGATAAAGCAAATTAATGTCCTCCTTTCTCCGCTAAACGCACACACACACGCGCGCGCACATAGCGATGCTATTTAGCGAGCTTGGGGGGAGAGTCAGTGGTTGTAAACAGGACTAGCGGCGTGAGTGGGAACACAAATCACTGCGTATGACTGCCTGTACGCTCTGCCCGAAAACACTGCCGAGGACATGGAGTGAAACGGGCTGTCAATCTTCCCTGCCGAGCGGGGAATTAGAGCGCTGCCCTCTCCACTGCTTAACCTTGTGCTGTTGGGCTTATCAGGGAGAAATGCCTTTACGCCGCTGACACCAAGACAAATAACACATCACCTCACGCTAACCATAAAATATCTCGTCAATTATGCTAACAACAAGCCGCCGAGGCTGCAATAGCCTATTACTTTAGCTCTAGTAATATACGAGGTCACGCTTTATATTACGTGGTTCATGGTAATGTGTGTACAAAAGTATTCTTGAAATTACACATTGATGTCATTTGTGTAAATTCAACTTTTGAAGGTTGATGTTGTTAATGCTGCAATGCTAGAAGTGTTCTGTAACACTACATGTGAACACTAAATGCTGTTGTGTTCTGTATAATATTGGACAAATATAATGACAAATAAGGGTGGGCGATATGACCAAAATCACGATATGAGTTATTTTATTTCACAGTAACAATATATATATATCACAGTATAGTTATTTTTGCTTTTAATAAGGTCTTTATGATATCTAAATTGTTGATATTATAGAAATGTCATAATTCTTGTCACCAGTGTCAATATCACAAGAAACTATTATAGCCTTAAAAAAACAAAAAAACTCAGGATCACAGATTAAATAAGAATAAGAAACTGATTACAAGCAGTAGGACCACTGAATGTATAAAACACTGCATATTCTTCACTGTATATTATATAGCCTATTAAAATCAGATATTTACTTATATTTTATTATACATTTATATATATTTAAAAATATTTATTTATTCCTATTAAAGTTACCAGAGTGATTTAGTCAAGAGCAGTGAGAGATTTTCTCTCTTTTGTTGTTTGATTAACATGAATGACAGACAGCACTAATATTAGACTGCTGTCACTTTAAGAGCTACCCGGATCCAGTACTGTTACATGTGTTTTCCTTTTCAGCTGTTTGCTTTCAATAACAGTAAGACCTAAATTACTGTGTTTATGAGGATACTCGCAAAGATGTGCAATTTGACACATACAATTGTGTGTATTTAAGCATTCAAGGCTTATAAAGCAGCAAAATAACTCAATTCAATACTCCCACACTCTATGAGCACCGTCTTCATGTGTACGACTCTCTGACAGTGTGTGCATACAGTGAAATGAGTTCTTTTTCACTGCTAATTTTAACTGCTTTTTAACAGCTTAAAATCACCTATTTTTAACCACAATGCTCAAAAATGCATGCAAACAAAAAGTTTTCGTGACTATGTAGCGCAGCAACGTCACATGCGTGCATAACTGCAATAGAGACAAGTCCAAAATCTCTACCGGTTGACTCTTATGCTGATAAGCTTATTAATTAAGGATGTATTTATTTGATCAACAATACAGTAAAAACGGGAATATTACAGTTAAAAATAACTTTTTTTTTTACTTTAATATATTTTTAGATGTAATTTATTCCTGTCATGGCAAAGCTGTATTTTCTGCAGTCATTACTCCAGTCATCAGTGTAGCGTGATCATTCAGAAATCATCAGAGAATGTAAAATAGATGCATTTTCACTAGCAGTCCTACACTTTTGGACTCTGCTCTGTACAACACCACCAATTATCATATTACACGAGCACCAACATTTTAATCACTTTACATATTTGATGATCATATAATGCAAACAACAAAACTGGCAGTGAATCACTGAGTCTGCTTTAGGCTGTTTGGCTGTTAGCGTTTGTGTGTTTGTTTTATTTTCTCGCTTGCCAACAATTTAGGCAGATTTATGTTTATGATGGCGGGGGGGAGTTGATTCAGATGAGGGGGGAAAAAAAAAGCAGAGATGAAAGCAGAGATGAAAACATGATTTATTAACATCACTCCATGACTCACTGCACCCCCTCCTCTCCTCTTACACTTTTCCCTCCAAGTAGCTAATAACTGCTAATATAATAATAACAGCAGGAGGGAAGCAGGGGTTTCTAGTGTGCTGGGGTGACAGACAGCTTATGTATGCTTTGGAGTTTGTATTCATTTACTGTAAGTGCATTTATGGAAAAAGTACCCATATGTTTAAAAGATTTGGCATTTTTTCTGCTGTTTTCGAATTCGTGCTACAGTTGTGGAAAATGGTTACCTTTTATCTAATCTTTAGTAAGCTGCATGGTATAAAAATAGGTTATGAGAGGTTATGTTATATTGTGAATATTGTCAACAAAGGCCATTGTTAGAAATGAGTGCCTGTGACTTTCTACTATACATGATACTATATAGCAGCACTCCCTTAAGTGCATTATTGCTTTTATAAAGATATTTAGAGTATTAAGGATGAAATATAAAAATGTTATTTTAGTTTGCTGCTTTAAAACATACATTCTTTCCCACTCCACTAATAGACAAATATTGACCACCGCTTTCCTTTTTTAAAATTTTCTTTCCATTTCTCCATCTATCTGTGTGCTTCACTCTCTCTCTTCAAATCATGTTCAGTTAAAAGCAGAAAGCGAGGGGAAAGAATAGAGGCTCGGGAGCTGAAGGCTGAGCTGAGAGCAGCTGTTTGCTAGCGGTGCACTCCTCTCAGGACTGTTTTAGAGACGTATCGATTGTTGTCTGCACAACTCTCTCTGTTGCACAACATCACTGCTCATTCATTTATCTTCTGATAAATGAATTGCCTCCTTTTGTTGATCTATTTTCTGATCTCTTCCTGTCTCAATAAATCCCCTGTCTCCTGAATATGCTTTTCTCTTCTGTAATAATAGTCTGGAGCTGTTTGCAATCATGGGTCCACGTTCAATTCAGTGGGTAAGAGTGAGGCCAGGGTTTATTACTTAAGAAATCTCATAAATATAAATGTAATACAAAAGTTCCAGTGTGTGCAGTGATACATAGTAATACTTTAGGTTTTTATTTTATTGACGGTGATACATGGTTGCATACAGACAATATCAGACTCAAACATTTTTGATCTGAACTTTTGTAATAGTCTTTAGTGTTCATTTTGGATGTCATTAACATGAAAGACTGGCCTGCCGTTGTTCTATTTGTTGCTCTTTTGTCTCTTATACAGTATGTGAGCGACTGAGGGGAGGGGCTGGAGGACAAATACGGCGAGATGACTTATGTATGCAAAGGCTCTTTGCTGCTTTTCATTTGCGAAGGGATTTACAGAGACAGATTCTGGGAAGTAATATTCTGGTGAAGTGGCCGCTCTGTTTTTCGTCCTGCGTTAACTGGCCTATACATCTCCATCCCTCTATTCCTCTATCTATCTCTACATCGCTCCATTTTTTATTTCCCCCTTGTTTCAAACTCAATTTTCCCCTCCAAAACTCACTCGTCAGCATATGCGCTCTGACTTTCTCGAATGTACCGCACCCTCTCCAATTACACACACGAACACACACACGCAAGCAGTACCACCCTCTCCATCTCAATTTTATTTACTCTTTGCCTGTTCGCATTGCTTCCCAGCTGTGTGCGTGCATGTCTCTCTCTGTCTGCCTACTGCGTCTTGTCCCTGTTTCCATCTCTGTTCTCACCTCCCGCTCTTCCTATCCATATATAACGTGATGTTATTAGTATTCATAGGTATTTGTATGTAAAGTAGTTCTAGCACACGTTCATTTTTTTGTATGTTTGGACAGACACACTGAAACAGATTGGCAGCATGTAAAATGCAATCCTCAACAACTTTGAGATATAAATGCTTTAAGTTTCACAGAATACTGAACTCACAGAATGATTAGATTCATTGATTTTATTGTATTGTAATTTTTATAATTAGTTATATTAATTTAGTGTTTAACTAAAAATGTATACTGTAACATTTTACTCATATTTTTCACTTGATGTTATGATATATTAAGCTAAATATATATATTTTATAAAAATAAAAAAATAAAGGTTTTATATGTAAAAACAATACTTGCTAGATATACAATGAGAGACAAAGAAAGAGAGAATTATTTATTAAAAACTATTTTCCCATCCATTCATCAACATTTTATACATATTGCAATTAACCCTAAAATCGAATTCGATTGAAATGCCAATGAAGCTGAACTAAATCTCATAGTTTCTCACATGCTGTCAGTCCACTGACATTGTGCGTTTCAGTGTCTGTCTAAAAAGGCATGTGTATTTTGCATACAAACACCTACGAATCAGCTCATCCTGCCTGTCCTCCTCCTCTGCGCTCTTTCATCCCTCTGTCCCGCCTCTTTTTTTTTTTTCCTTCGCTCTTTTCCTTGCTCCTGCGCTCCCGCGAGCAGATGGTGTGAGGTTGGAGGTGGACAGGTAACAGACGACCCCATGTCCCTACTGATCACACATGCCCTGCCCAGGCCCGTTCTGTCCTCCCTCCTGCTTTCACTGTCTCCAGCCTTTCGACCTCGCTCTCTCTGTCCCTCTCGCTCTCTCTCTCTCTCCTGATGGTGCGCTCTGTCTGGCCAGCAGCAGATGGTGGAATGGATCAGGAGGAGACGTCCTCTAACCCGGGACTGAGTCCAGAGATCATAGACCGTCCCATCATGGCCCAGTGGAGCTGGACCACAGCACTTTGTGTGTGTGTGTGTGTGTGTGTGTGTATTTCTATTTTAATCACTGCTGCTATGAGGCTGATGTAATTTGTTTGGCAACATAGAAGTGTTGCATGCTTGCTACTTTTTAGTGTGTGAAGACAACATGAAATGAAAATTAGTGTGTGGTGTGTAATGTTTTGGATATTAAGACACTTTCTCTTATCCCAGCTGAGTATGCAGATGCAACTATACAGTAAGTATTTAATTTCCCTAGAAAGTGCTGTGTTTGTTTGAGCAACCCGGCACTGCTTAGTTAGAGGAATGAGTTTGGGGTGGGACTGTCTGTTTGACTGACTAGTGACATTTTGGGGGGATTTATTCAGGAAACCTGTTTGACAAAGATGTCAAATTGGATAAAATTTATCAGATGGATAAAATCAAGTCCTGCCCTATATTATCTTTATTATATTTTGGTCGAAAAACCAATATTTAATATAGCTCTTTTTTACAATACACATTGTTTTAGAGAAATATTACAGAATGTCATACTGTTTTCAAATTTGAACATTTTCAAATTGAATCATCTGTTGTTTAAGCAATGATACTGATAAATATAGAATATGGCTTCCGTTTTAATTAGTAAAATCTTAAAATAGAGACAGGAGAAATTTCAGACAGGATTACTATATCAGTATGTCTAGCCTTGCTGTGGTTGAAAATGGCTCATATTGTGGTAAAGGTTATGATTATATCGCCCACCTGTAAGTATTTTAAACAAAGAGCTGTTAGAAAGTCACTTCATAATTCTTAAATTCCCCGGTGGGCAACTGTGGCAAGAAACAAAATCTCGATTTTGGTGACAAAACAAAATTCATATCAAATATTTAAGACAGGACTTTATTTAATCCATCAAAAATGGATTGATTGGGTGGTAAAAAAGTGACCCTACCATTTCATAATGAATGCAGATGATTGGAGCAGAGTGGGTGAAAAATAAGGATTCGTGACAATGAATTAAAAAGTTATTTTATTTTAATATGTTTTTTTAATGTGGAATACAAATGAATTGTGCATTAAGACCAGAAAGTGTATTAAACTATACACATATATTTTTGATTTCATGTTACATTTTTAACTGAATGCTATTCATCTGCTCAGTAGCAGTAGTACTTCTTTCACTTTAATTTCTATTCCCCGCTCATTGACTCACCCTCCCTCTCTTTCACTCGGTAATGACGTTGGAAACGTGGTGCTTGTAAGCAGTCTCGACCTCATTCTTATGTGACATTTGTACACACATGCAGTGTTCTTTTGCCTGTCACAGCAACACAAAAACTCCCTCCTCTCACACACACTAACCACCCACACTGACATCTTATCTTTTGATCCTTTTGTTCTGCGCGCACCTGTATGCATTATTTTCTTCCGGCTTTTATCTCGTTCTCTTCCCCAGAGACTTACAGGAGCAAATTCAATTTTTTTTTTAATTTTCGAAAAATTAATATCATGCCCAATAGCGAAAAATAGAGTGAAATGGAAAAAGAAAAGGCAGAATGAGAGACGGACAGATGGAGGGAAACAATAGAAGAAGAGTGGGTGAACGAAAGAGATGGAGAGTTTTAATTCACAGGCCTGGTGGGATGTCTTACCTCATTTCCTCTCTCTTGCTGGGTTCTAATAAGAACTATTAGAGCGCTGAATGATATTAAAGGGCTAGACGCGTGTTTTTTATATATGTATATACTTAGAAGACGTGTGTGTGTGAGTGTGAAGATGTGTGTGAGCTCCAGCTGAGTCGAGATGAGTCTGTGTGTGAGATGTAAGTTGTGCTGGGGTCTGTAGCCCCCCCGCCTGCCCTCTTGTGCTCGGGACCCCCGCTGAGACAGCCATCCAAAAGCTGCAAGCGATAATGGGAGATTTGACTGGCCACGCACACCGTGTTCCCATTATATGAAATCTGTTTTTATTCCTCTATATCTGAAAGCCCTCTATCTCTCTTCCTCATCCTTGTTTTCTTTCCTCAAATCTCATTTCTCTGGGCGTCTCCTCCCCCGTTTCATTTTCTCTCTTGGAAAGTGTAATTATGAATATTTGTCCTTACATGGGCGGGATTCATTTCCTCATTATGAGCTCTAAATAAAATCTTTGTGTGTTTTTGCTTGTCTTGATACACACTTGTATAACGTAGTGTACTGCTAATATTTGCCGCTTTCATGCGAGTTAAGTGATAGACAATAAGATTTTGAAGCTAAATGTATCAGTGCATATTAAATTACCCATCAGTGCATTATTTCCGAAGACAAAAAACTTAGAGACAAGCTTAGAGACAAGACAAGCTTTTTGTGGGGTACAATTTAAAAACATAAAGCTTGAACAGTCAGTGGTGGTAGATGTCATTCTTGTTTTTAGGATGTTAATTCAAGTCCTTAGCCTAACAGAATTTTTCCACCTCTTCACTTAGCTGGTTGCTTGTAAGTTTAAATGTCCTTTCAGTTGGCCTTTATCTTGAAATATCTGATATGGCGTCATTACTTGTGTCACACATTCTGTTCTCTGTATTACCTGATTTAGTTCTCTTAGACTCTGCATGTTGTGATGATTCATTTCCTTAATGTCCCAAAGTCCAAAATAAATATGATCTGTGGAGATTTACGTCTTTGCTGTTTTGACTCTCTGAATCCCTGAACAAATCAGCGTCATTAAGTCTTCAAAAAAGTTTAGTGTGACAATCCCCTAGTGCGTTTTGTGTGAGGTCTGTATTAGTCCCTATTTGGCTGATTATATCAGTGCTGCTCTCTAATGAGTGTTTAAAGACATTTATGAGTCAGTCTACATGTGACACCAGCAGCAGGAGAGCAGATCACACTACACACACACTTCAGCACTTAGAAACACCAAAACCTACTGAACTGACTGACTATCCACCTGACTGTCTATCCGTTCTATCTGTCATTATATTGTTCTATCATTCTGTATATTTACCTACCGATTCATTCTGTCTTTCTATGTGTAATTCTATTGTTTGTTGTTCTAAGCTGTTGTTCTAACTGTATTGTAATCCTGTCTGTCATTCTATCATCAGTGTTTTATCTTTAATCCTGTTGTTCTATCTATGCTTATGAAGTTCTGTCTATTGAACAATCTATCAATCTACGACTCTGTTGTTCAGTCTATCATTCTATCTAATCTCACTCTGTCTATCTATCTGTGTCCATCCATCCGTC
>SCHK01027143.1:0-10182 GCA_004124795.1 Poropuntius huangchuchieni
CTCCTGAATGGATTTTAAGGGGAGTGTAAGCTTGCCGGAGTTCCCATAGAGGGCGATGCTGCTCAAGCTCCTTGGCAGTCCTAACCATCTCCTCAGGTAGCCGCAAACAGGATCACTGAGGTGGTGCAGCCTGTGATGATTCCCACCTCCAATCTGTGTCAGTCTGATATTAATGATCCTGTGGAGGCTCTCAGGCTGAAATCGCTGTAATAGTCCAATAGTACATAATACACAAGGGCATAGAATTTAGTAGAAACACCAATATTCAATGACTAAAATGTCCCTAGCAGTAATTTTGATGTGTAGGCCTATGTAACCAGTTTGTTTTTTTCATTCGCACCAGAAAAAGATTTACCGTCTTAAACTTTGTAATGCTGTTTTGTGTTTATCTGCTTTCCCATTTGATATTTAACATTCACTTCGATGGGATGAGATGACCGGATGCTTTCAACTTCAAAGTTGTCTGCCATTATGTACCATTATGTAATCAAACCTATGCCCTTGATAATACAACAAGCTTTTAACTTCAATGATAGTTCTTTCATAACTAGCTCTAGCTAACACTTTCGAGTTAGTAATGGAGGCTTGGTTCATTTGTTGAACCAATGGGATATTGTTTATCTACATCTACATCAGTTCATTATTAACTTCTTTTTCTTCAGATTAATTCATTTCATAATAACATTATCCATACATTATATGATATATAATATCATATCAAACCAAAATGGATAGTTCTGGTTTCTATGCGCACAAAATGCATGTACTTTTAAGACCAAAATGACAGCTCTACAATTAATATTAAATGAAAAAGAGTAGGCAGGAAGTTGTTCAAGCGTTCACAGTCTGTTGGAAGAATGTCAGTCATACATATTTTCAATAAAATGATGCTGAGTAAATGATGACAACTTTTAGGTGAACAATTCTGTTTTTATGTTACCCAGCCTTCTCTTTTGTTTCGTTTTGCTTTCTTTTGTTTTGAGCTATTTATTCCATGTCGCTGTCTTTAATTTCCCTTTCTCTCTCCATTTGACATATCATTATAACTGGTTACATCACTAATGACTCTTACAGGGAAATGTTGACAGGAAACAGGCTCTCAGCTTTTCATGTACTGAAGAGCAAAGTGCACTTTAAAACAGTGCAAACTGTGTAAAAAGCACAAGCTGTTGCTTTTCCAATATATCTTGCAGATATTTAATTTACACCTTCTTTGTTATGGACTGTGTTATTGACTTAACATCTCGTCATTGACCTTTTGTTAGATTTGCAGTCTAGTAGGATGTTGCGTTTGAATGCCAGGCACGTTGTTACATTTAGGTTTATGTAAATTTTTTAATTCTCTACAATGTTATCTATAAAATAAAATAAAAAAACTACATCACATTCTGCAAAACATTTCTGAGACCAGAATGTAAAAGTGCTTAAAGACCTTAAGTTTGGAGGAAAATAACATTCAAATGCATGTAGAATTTACTGCAAATGTCTAAAAAACTAATACAGAAACCACAATGCAAGCGCATGGTAATCAGCATGCTGTGCTAAGCAGTCTATGAAGCGTGAGATTCAAGGGAGAAAACACGTGCTGTTCTCCCCTTGGTTTCACTCTATTGCACAACCTTTACCAATGCTTCAACTTCTTTTTGTTTAAGGCCCAGAATTGTAAATAAAAAAAGTCAGATTTAAAGTTATGATACTTGGACTAGGCATTTTTTATGCATTTTTAAAGGGGTAGAGCAGTTGGACCGAGTTGGACATGGTGATGTTCTAGAGGTAAAAAAAAAAATGATATAAATACTGTTCGTTTTCTCACACAAATGGCTCGTTTCGTGTCTTAGGGCAGCAATGTCTCGCTACGAGGGGCAACGTTTTAATTCGGATTTCTCTGTGCATGTTTTTTCTCTCATAGAGAAAGTTCCCTATACCTAGCATTATATGACTGACAGACTACAACGGTTTGACTTAAAAATCTCCAAATTGGATCTAATGAAGAAAAAAAGTCACCGACACCTCGGATGCACTTGGGGTAAGCTGAAAAACACCAAATTTTAATTTCAAAGTGAACTATCCCTTTAAGGCACAATTTATACAGTAAAACAGTAATATTGTGAAATACTATTAAAATTTTAAATAACTATTACAATTATAAAATAAATATAAAAATAATTTCATTTCATTGCATTGTTATATATTTGCATTATTTAAAAGCAATAAATAAAATAAATACAATAAGGATTAAGGTTTTCAGGTTTCTTTCATGAATAGAAATTTCAAAAGAACAGCATTTATTAGAAATGGAAATCGTTTGTAACAATACAAATGTCTTTAATGTCACTTTTAATAAATTAAAATGCATATTTGCTAAACAAAAAGATCAACTTCCTTCAAAAAAATTGACCCTAGTCTTTTGAATGACAGTGGACTATATACAGTACGGTCTGTAAAGGACATGTTTATCCACCACCAACAACAGTAATAATGGGTTNTTATAGGACATGTTTATCCACCACCAACAACAGTAATAATGGGTTTATTATTTAAAATGTTTTTGAAAGAAGCTCACAAATGCTAAATTAAAAATACAATATTTTGATATATTATTACAATCTAAAAATGCTGGGTTGTTAAATGTTAAATGTTTAACCCAACCGCTGTATTTGTATTGTAATTAACCCAGCAATTTTTAGAGTGTACAATTTAAAAGAACTGTTTCTGTATGGATACATTTTATAATGGCTACGTCTATACTGTGCATGTTTATCCAGCACCAACAATAAGCAATAATGGTGAGTTTTAAATTACAATTTTTTTTTTTTTTTTTTAACACACCTGCAAGGTGGCCCACTAAAGTGAATAAATATGACTGTAGCAGGAGGCATTAGAGCTCTTTTTTGTGTGTGTCAGGTTAATTGCTGGATCCAGCTTAAGCTAGACACCTTACACCTTGAGCTACGCATCAGACATGACAGCTGCACATGTGGTGTAGTGGCCCATGTTATTGGTTAATTAGGGTGTGTTAGAAATCTGTGTTTGTCAAGAGATTTGAGGCAAATTAGCGCCGGGTTAAAATTAGCCTTTGCAGTGGTGAGCTGAGATTGACGAGACAGCCGCTCGCTAGAAACCTCAGAGCTGTCCAGGTCATTATGCTGCATCACTAACTCCGACCATCCAACAACAGCAAGCTCACATAACTGCCTGTTAATGGGGAGCCCTTCTGTGATCTGTGAAGCTGAGGAACCTTGACATGAGGGAGTGAATGCATGAAAAAAAACATATTTCTAATCAGAATATTTCGCATTTTAATGGAATTCATTCATTTTAAGCATCACGTAAATAACCCTCTCCTCTTTAGCCTCTCTTAATTAACACTGCTTAGTTGTTGCATCTGAAAGGATACACACTGAGTTGATGTATATGATTGATTTAAGGCCTTGATGTCAGAACATTTACCTTTTTTCATGGAATATATTAAACTCTTGCAAAAAAGCTGAAAAAATAAAGGATTTTCAGATGTTAAAGTTACAATGAATGTATAGTTGTATACACAAGACCAGCACAGCTTAAGCAAATGTAATCTAAAATGGGATTCTGTTATTACTGTATTATTTTTACAAGAATATAATTAATATAATATTTAATGCAAGGATACATTAAATACATTTAAAATGTTACAAAAGATTTTTATTTCAAATAAATGTAGTTCTTTTGAACATTCCATTTATCAAAGAATACTGAAAAAATGTATAATAGTTGTATTTTTTACATAATAAGTAGCATAATGTTTTCAACTTTGACAGTTGAGAAATGTTTTTTGAGCACCAAATCCCTTTGTGATGATTTTACAGTATAACCATGTTAGCCAATAATGCTGTAGAGTAGAGAAAATAATAATAATAGAGCAGTTTAGGAATTTGCATTAGGTAAGACTGTGATGTCCTCAACAAATTTCTCAGAGCTCCTGACAGAGACTTCATCAAGTCTACTATTGATTTTTTGATTTGCACACAAGATCTAAATGGTGAACAGCATTATGTTTGTCTAATGGAGCAAAGCTGGGTCATCAGTTACAGCACATTGGCTGTCATTCCTAAACACATCTTCCTTAGGAATTGAACATCTCTTGAGCTAATAATTGGCTAACGTTCTGTTCTTTCAATACGTGGTTATCGTTTAAGTCATTTACAGAAAAAAAAGCAGTGGTGCTCTAACGCACTAGCTTGGCAGAGTTTGAGAGATCAAGTGCGGATAGTCTGAACTAATCTGTCAGTTACAGTACATCTGTCACTTAAGATGCATCTTCCTTGAAATGCCAATGGAACTCCAGGCCAGTGGGCTGACAGCCCAGCTTCTTGGCTCGCTAAGGTGCACACTCCATTATGTGGGTTGTAAAAAAGTACAAAATCTTTTAAAATGCCCTCAAGAAACCAATCACAGTAATCAGGGTCACTGCAGGTCCTTAACAAGTCTTAAATATTTTTAAGGGTAAAGAAAAGTCTTAATTATAATTTCAATAAGTCTTAAATTTCGGGGTGGAAAACAGGAATTAGATGTGATGATTAAACTCTGTAATTTAATTAAATAAATATGAGTGCCACACATTTCATACTATATACATAGTTAATGTAAATGAACATAAATTTTATTTATATTAATGCTTTTCTTAAAAAATGCAATTGTAACTTCCCTTGTGTTTTAAATTTGTACATGTGGTAGTTTCAGATAGAGACTAGATGACCACCAGTAAAAATGTTCTGTCATTTCTAAGCTAGACAATACTGTAATAGCTACTAATAATAATCGGCTACAACATTTGAAATTTTTTTTTTTTTTTTTCATGTCTCCTTGGATTTTCATGTAATGTTTATAATTATTGTTTTCATATTCCAGAAGATGGCAGTATATTCACACTGTTTTTTAACCAAAAAATGCTCAGTTGCTGGGAAGCCCTGGCAAAGCTGACAGGTTGAATAAGATCTTGTAATGCATAGCACTGGATTGATCATTTGGCTGCATATGGCTTAGAATATAATAGAATATAGAGTATAAATATTATAACCAAGATGTACTGTATTGTGCTGGTAGTTTAAGATTTGGGCTGGTAACACACAAATTATAGGTTAGATTAGGCTGATGAATAAACGGGAGTTATGTGATCAAGGATATATAATGGTCATTTATAATCATTAATAATTATAATTATTAAGTTATAGAATAATAGCTACACATTAGATGTTCATCAGTATGTTATTAATTTACATTTGCAGACATTTCCTCTCAGATTCTGGTCCCCTGAACACTGGCCCACTTTGGGTAAAAGTGGTAAATAACAAAATTAGTAAAGTACATTCTGTACTGAAAGGCCATAACAAAAAGCTGCTGAGGTGTTTACAGTTTTATACTTAAAATTTGCTTTAAAAATAGGTAGGCCTATGTATACGAATTACTTAAACGTTGTTAAAATTGTGATTTTTTTTTTTTAGTGGTATGAATTAAGTATTTAATTAAAATGTTTATAGTAAAATATTGCTTGAATGACAAGAATTTATGGATTTAAAACATTTATGATATAGCCTAAATCAGCTTTTAACTAATGGCCATTCTCAGAATTCCCTCTGTCTTTTTTTAGATTGTATCTTATTTTTATTATACAGTTGTGTTTTTGTGATTTTAGTTATTTAGTTCATGTTTAAAGCATTATTTCAGTGTCACTGATCATTGTTCAAGGTTGCTAGTGAACCCAGTGGTGATGAATACATGTAGTCATCATGTGGCCTTCTATTCTACCACCTGTGTCATCATCAGTACGTTTTACAGTAACAGATTCCATTAGCTCAAATATAGCCTATTGGCATATTAATATTACCTGAGTTAATGACAAAATGTTTCACAGTGTACAGCCTCGCAGCCTCTCGCGCTGTTGCGATCGAGATGCTGGTAATGGAAAGAAAAATCATTCATTTGATAGTTATAAAGTCGACAGGGGAGGAAGATGCGCGGCGAAATTAATAGCAGCTACATCATCTTCCGTTTCAGTGAGAAAAAACGGCAAACGCACGAACGAACGTCGGAAAGCATGTATACCATTTAGACTAGCGGCCTTTAATTTATAATGAAGTTCACGTTGCTCTGCTGCGAACGTTCTCAGCGCGAGAGTGCTTCTCATACAAATGAGATCCGAGCTCGCTCGCTCGCTCACTCCCTCACGCGCTCTTTGACGTAGTCAGCCAGCTGGGCTCCGGCGTTCCAGCGCAGTACGTATGGCGCAGCGTTCCCAGCCACCCTTCACATTTCATCCAGTATAAATTACGCTTTATCCTGAAAACAGGCATCCTGACACATCTGTTTACGTGTCATCATTTTTTTTTTTCAAACCGGGGCCAGAGACTTCCGAGAAGTAAAGCTGGCTCACACAGCTTTTATGAAATAACGGATTTCATCTTTTTTTTTTTTTTTATCCGCTGGAGACGAAGAATCACAGTGTTACTATAGGAGCAGCTTTTATCGGCGTGCCTTTCTGCCTCACCGGCATCCTGTAACCACGAAGAGGATGCGAGCGGCGGTCTCGTCGGTTATTGGTTATTTTTCGCATTAAATTTCGCAGTGTTATCTTTTGGGGACGTCGAAGAGGTGGATGCCAGCGCGCGCAACCGATTAATAGCGCGCGTGTTTCCCATGGCGCTGTCATTCACTTTCGCCAGTCGCGTCGGTGCTTAATGCCGGCGAAGGTGTGAGGAGGAGACCCGCTCTGAAGGTTTGATGCTCGTCCTCCTCATCTGTCACAGCTTTATATCTCCGCCTAGACCAATTTGGTGAGAACATCTGCATTGAATTGGCAAGAAATGACTAGTGAGACATCTCTGACTGACACTACTTCAGCTGTTTCTTGATGATACGGTCACGCGAGCTGGGAGATTTGGACTGCACGTACTGCCTTCAACTGTTCGCCGCCTGAGGAGCTGGATATGTTCAGACTAACGTGAAGATGGATATTATCTTTGCTCTCCTGTGGTTATTGGCCGCACTATTTGAAGGCGTTTTTTGCCAGGGAGTATACGGTAAGACAAACAGACGTAGCGGCTACGTACAATAGCCTTTACGGAGCTGTCGTGACCTTGCGAGGTAGATGGTAGATGTGAATGTTCATTCTAAATGATATCCAGTGTGGTGTAGGCCCTATAGCTTACATGTCAATGGACAGTTCCTGCGTTACAGGTGCATTGTGGGGCATCAGTAGCCTGTGGTTATGTATAGTTGCCTTCTGAATGAAACATGTTGCCAGGCGGGTTTGCTGATACTGATAGGACGTGTTGAAATATCGTTATCACTAGGAGATGCATTGCTTGAGCAAGCATAAAGATCTGTGGCCATCACAGTGTAAACGTTACTGCTAATGTATGTATGGGGCTAGTTGTCACATGGGGAAGTGCTACACTGTATGGCAGTTTAGTGAATCATTTTGTATCATTCATAACTGTATATGTCATAAAGTTATGTAATGTTAATGTATCAGCCTATTTAAATATAAAATCTGTATGTTACTGGCTGAACTGGCTGATACAGTTAGCTCATGACACAGGTGGTACAAGTGAAATGACCCATAGCAACTTAAAGTGGCCTTTTTATCAGCTGTGGCCATTGCTGGACAGAACAGTTTTACCAATGCAATACACTTTTGGGATCACACATAACATAAAAATTAATCGATTAAGTTGATTCTTACATTTAAGCAATATTTTAGCATAAAATACTTAATTTATACTTTCTAATAATAAACAACACAATTTAAATAATAATCTATCAGAGAAGTACACATATTGCCTTGATTATTCTGAATGTTAAAAACATTACCTTTTTAACAATATTATATAAAAATGCATTGTACATTCGTTTTTTAATATATAATCTGTAATATATTATCACAATATTTATCTAAATTTTTACAGTGACTGTAAGTTTAAGTTTTGAATAAAAAATCAATTACAAGTTTCTGAAACTTTCTCTAGTTTAGAAACCTCTTAAAACTGAATAATTTGATCAATTTTGTCCTTTTGGAGATGCTAATATCATCAATATCTCTTTTGTAGTCAAGCATTTAACCTCAGGCTTCCATAATATTTCAGTGTCATTTCTTATTAACATAATATTTTAATGCTTGAGGAATAACTGACAGTGCCATTTCATATTTATTTACTGTGCTGTCAGAGGCAATCAAGAACATAGTTTTAATAGTTGTCATTGTCTCAATGTAAAGAGGAGCCATGAAATGTTATGTGTGATTAAACAGTAACAGGACATATGATGTGAGGTTATTAAATTCCCTTTGACAGAATTTTATGTAGGTTAAGCTGCTCATGTCAGCCATTCATTCTGTCATAGAAACCTACATAGAAACAGTTCAGCGTCCTTCTTCCTACAGAATATTACAAAGGGTTTCTCATAATGGGATTAAGGCTATACCTATAAAGCCTAAACTGGGAAACCTATTTCACCTGACTTCTCATGGATTACAGTGACAGATTACTGTTACTTAATGGAAGAGTGTTTGAATTTGTAAACATGAAAATAATCAGTGCATATGACCACAGTTAATTTTTGCCAGAGGTTGTTGAAAACACCTAAAGCCAAGCACATGTGGACTGAGATGGAACTCAAAATGCATGTTTATCCATTCATTAATATTGCAGACTCTGTGATGTTCCTATAGGAGGCAGCTGGTAGTAACTTCAGGCTATTCTTTTCATTTTGCTTATACAGATTACATGGATGTCTTCTATTCATCATGGCACAAAGCCATTTGTCAGTGTTACTCACTGGATGTGTTTATCTAGGGTATGTGATATTTACTGTAGTTGACATTTAGTGGTCAAATGGTGTGATTATGTTCATGTTTCACAGTGTGTTGGCTTGCATTGTATTTGTGAGGGGCATATGAACAAACAATTGATTCCTGTGTAATGACCTGTGCAAATGTGGGACTGTTGTGGGCAGTACTTCACTTCTTGGAGCTGGATGCTAGTTCATGCCCTCTCGGTTTACGCCATGCTCCATGTTGAATCATGAGGGGTTTTTGAACATTGGATTGATACATACTGTTAAGTAGGCTTGCATGGATTCTGCACTTGCAGAATGCTCCACAGATTTCAACAGGATTTAAACAGCCATCGTTCACAAACTTATACATATCTTCCACCTCTAGAATGTTTATCATTAAATGTTTACCAAGAAAAGAAATTTCCCCATTTTAATTCTGTAGTTGGAATTTGAATTAAATTGATCACACCTCACATAAAGTTAAATTGGAATTTAAATTGGAATGACAGGAAGAATACTTTAACACAGCTAATGCATTCGGGAAAATGAAATGTTCTTCCACTCTGGTCCACAATGGTTAATCACACATATCAAGTCTATTTTTCTAGCATTTTCTCTGTCTGGGTTTTATAAACCATATAACCATTAAGGCATATGAAGGCATATAAACCTTCAAACTGAAAGGCTTTTTAAACATTATTCAAAACTTTCAAATAGGGTTTGTCTGGCAAGTATTCAGACTTTGTCTGGACAGTTATTGACCATTCAATTCATAAATTAAATTGGAATTAAAAGGCATTCACCAGTGAGTTCAGAGTGGTGTGCAGCCCTGATGTTTACATCTAAAAATGAACCCATTCTGCATAATGGCTTCTTTTCACAGACTGTGAAACGTTGTTATTAACATTGTAAAAAAAAATAAAAGTCTTAAATTACCTTGCCATTAAATTACAGGAATTGGAACAAATGGGAACACAAATATTATATTTGTTGTACTGTGGGTTCACCATTATTAACCAACTATGACGACAGAACCCCCGAAAAGGTGAAAAGGGTCTGTAGATTTTCCACAACAAATAGTACAAAAAATAGTATAAAGGTCCCTTAATTCCATAGAATTTGCCAATATCATTACAAATGCATCTCGGATGGATTTTAGCAGGTGGTTACTTTGTAAGGTCATACTGTAACTGTCCTTCAAAAGCATTGTGGAGTGGTCATACACCTTTTCAGTGTGAGACAATAGTTATAGCTCTTTTGCATTCTGTCTTTACTAACTTACCTGTGTTTTGTTTATTTGAAATATTAATTATAAAAATGTCTCAGCGGGCAGCTGTTTTATATGTTCTTCAAATACTGTATGCTTAACTC
>SCHK01027277.1:214-17526 GCA_004124795.1 Poropuntius huangchuchieni
ATGGGCGTAATGTATTTTTGGTTATAATACCTGACTCAATTTACACGTGCATGTATGCGAGTTATTGAAAGATGCTATAGTAACCTGTCTTTTAGACAAACCTTTTTTTACAGTCATACCATTAAACACCTATTTGTGCACATGTATGTGCTAATGACTTGATATTTGATATTAGTGTTTGCTTTGAGCTGAGTTTTTACTTAAATGCAAAAGGCGTTTGTTAATATGACCAGTTATTTGCGCACTTATGCAAAATAGGCTTCTGTTTACCCATCAAACCCTAAAGGCAAGCTGTCCAGATATGACCTCCTGCTTTCCTTGTGACTGTGTGTGTGTGTGTGTGTGTGATAACATTCTTCAAATGCTCAAAATTTAACTTTTTACTGTCACATGTTTTTATGATTGTACCATGTCTCTGCACAACACTAGGCGTAATAAAATTCATATGATGCATTTTGCTTTGAACGTTTTCATTATTTTTTTGGAATGTAGCTCTGCTGAATATAGTACTGCTGAGTCAATGCTCATGAACAGTTTGCATGTCATCCCAGATGGAGGATGAGTTTTCTTGCCAAGCTTATTTTATTGAAACTGTCAACCATTTTACAAGCAGATTGCATGCATGTATACACTTTCCTTAATTTGTACACTTCTTTTGAATATGTCTAAATATATCTTCAGACAGTCACTTTTGTCTGATCAAGCATGTCTCTTATCCCAAAAGTCAAGGCAGCTCCTTTGGTTCAGCAAAAAAATGTCTCCTTGAACTGTTTTGTGCTATGTAGGGTTCTTATTTGCAGATTAAAAACAATGTTCTAGTTTGTTTGTGTGTCAAACACACACACACACACACACACACACACACACACACACACACACACACACACACACACACACACACACACACACACACACACAAAAAACACAAACTCAAAACTGGCTAAAAACACATCTTTTATCTTTATTTGACCGTCTAACTCTATCACTCTAATTCTAGTTCTATTCTTTAAAAAAACAAAACTTGTCCCTTACTGGCACTATTTTATTTAGTGCTTGTTTTCTTTAAAAAAAAAAACACTAGCTTTTCTAATCTTTTAGTATTCTACCTATTCGTTTTCTTTTATACAATATAAAAGCAAAAAAGGCATCTAATATTAGCTTGCTCTATTCTTTTTCTATTCTATCTGTTTTCTCTTTATATTTATTATATAATAAAAGCTGAGACTTGTTATAGCTCTTGCATATTGCTCTTTTGTTGATTTTGATTGCTTCCATTGTCCTCATTTGTAAGTCGCTTTGGATAAAAGCATCTGTTAAATGACTAAATGTAATGTAAATGTGTCAGGCTTAGAAATGAACTTTTCCGTTAGGTGTCATTAATTGCCCCTGGAATTGATTTAAGTTTTTTTTTTTTTTTTTTTTATTTTTTTTTAAACTTTTCTAAGAGCATTTTTAGGATTGTCATATTAAATGTATCTGTGTTGTCTTATGTCAAATACTTAAATATACATTTATTTCAATGAATCAATACTATAGATTTGTTTTTAGTACAATTAAACACTTTTACAGTAACTTTTACACTTGCAATGGTTAAACAGAAGCTACATCTGATCTGATATTGCTGTCTAAATGTTGGTGCGCAAAAAATAAGTTATTATAAAATGAATTATGCTATACAGACTGAACCAATTGAACCATTTATGAATCCAAAAATTTTGTAGCATGAAGAACAAAGGTATTTATTTTAACTGGGAAAGAGTGTATATGTGTGTGCTATCTATATCTATATATACGTGTGTGTGTGTGTGTGTGTGTATATATATAAATATTTAAAATAATATAATATAGAATATAGTAAACTCAATTTCTTTGATTGGCCTCTGCATTTATATACTTCACAGAAATGTGTGTGATTGGCCGGCGTGATCACTACATTTAGTTCAATTATTGGTGGCTTTTTTGCCCAAAGCCCTTGATAATTTCAGAACTTGGTGTGTGTATATTGTTGGTGTATCTTTGGCATGGAATGGAATGTAACAGTAGAGTGTGATGATTCTCTACCCATCACCCCTCTCATCCTGCCACGTTAACCAGAACAGTGCTGAGGTTATGGGGACAAATCCAGAATGTAGCATCCTCGTGCTAAACTGATAGGTTTGGTCTGAACTTACTGCAGTGGTCAGTGTTCTCAGCTTAGGAGCTATAAATCAGCAGATAGAACAAAGATTCGATTTTCTTTTTTTCTCGATTTTTGGTTAAAAATTCAAGGAAAATTGCAGTGAAAGTTCAACAATCTTTGTGAAACTGTAACTCAAACTACAGTAATGGTTTTTTTTATAATTTGATATATTTTTTGAATAACTTTATCAGTTTTTGCTAAAATAATGAGTGTTTCCAGACAGGTTTCAGAACACTCCCCTGTCTAGCATGAGTTGCTCAAACAGTTAGTCCTGCTATATACGCCATTGGTTGAACCAGTGTCGCTGTGTCAGGCAGGGATGCGTTTTCCGTACAATTAGCTGTTTTTGAAGAAATGACTACTTATGAAACCGCAGTAACTTCACAAATCCAAACCACAAGGTGGTAATGATGCAGGGGGTTGTGTAATAACTTCAGCTAATTTGTTCTCTGCTGTTTTGATTTATTTCCAGATGTTAGATTCAATCTCGGCTTCCCTCTCACATCATAAAATGTTGCTTACCTTCTCTTGACAAACTAAAAAATGAATGATTAAGATAATAATTACCAAAAAAAAAAAAAAAAAAGACTGAAACAGTATTTACTTGTAAAACTTATTCCAGTAACCTTTGGTGTATTTACAACTTAAAAAAAACACTTTAAATGGTTTAATTACAGTTGTCTTCATGGTTTTCCATGAATTTCCATAATCTAATGTACTGTAGTTCTCACCCTTAGCTGCGTGTGTTGCTGAGATTTGACACCTGAGCACCGCTGCTGCGCTTTAGAGTAGTCTCAGGTTACGTGGAGAGAGTAAAGGACCTTTAAATTATTCATGACTGCAATCTTAAAGCTGTCTGAGTTGGAGCAAGCAGAGTACATCCCCGTCCCTGTTTCTCTCTCTCTCTCTCTCTGTTATCTCTCTCCTTCTGTGGCCCCTATTACTCTCTCCATTAGCTCAGGCAAAGAGGATATAGGATGAAGCTGAAGTAAAAGTGTTGAAGGACTTTTAAATGTAGATCAAAGTGTAGAGAGTGAAGTTGAGCTATTTTGACACTGGCAGTGTTCGTGTACAGAATGTGTCTGTGTGAGTGTCTTCATGTTTTGTTTTTTGGATCCTGATGAGGTCACAATATTCATTTCAAACCCTGCTTGTACTATACACTTTCTCTTACACATACGAATGAACTAGGCACACACACTTAAGTTGTTGGGTGTCCTAAACAACTTAAGTGGTTTTGGTATTTGCCAACTCATCTGCTTCTGGCTGTCCATCTCTATTGATCATAATGTCCAGATGATAAATAGCCTGAAAATATCTTACAATATCTGCAAGCAAAATTGTTTAAGATGATGACTACATAAATCGTCACGACGGACAGAAAAATGAGCACAGATTAGTAAGGCACATGTTCTCTATCTTTGCAAATCATACAAAGGGAATTATGTAATGTGTTTTCTCTGAAGGACGAGCTTGGCTCGCTCACTCTATCGCTCCTTTTTTCTGTTTTGCCATCTCTCACTTTAGAACAATGCCTCTTTCATTATTTTTTCCATGGATTGCCAGCACAGATTTTCAGCAGTGTCTAAACAATCATTTTTAATGGTGCTGACAGAAACTGAAGCCAAATGCTTATGGCAGCAAATTTAGCACAGTTAAAAAAAAAAAAATCCGTAATTAATTACTTGTTTGGTTTTCCATTTAACATGGATCTTTAACTTTGTTAAAGTAAATCTCTATGGAGAGGGAAAAAAAACATTTTGCAGTCAGTTCTAGTGAAGTTTGTACTGACGTAAGTAAGTGTTGGAATTTGAAATGGCTCTTGCCTTTATTGCAAAAGCCCTTGACAGGTGCTAGCTGCCCGTTCACAAGCCTGATCATTATTCAGGACTTATAGAGGACATGTGAGAGGGTGAGATAGCAGTATAACATTGACTCATGCTCTGCGATTAGACATCAAAGAGTGAACCGTGTACAGGGATGGAGCTGGAGTGAGGGGTCTTCAGAACTGGAAAAGCCCCTCTGACCTCATGAATGCATTAATTAAATGGACCGGGTGTGTGAAGGGTTCTGCGGTTCATAAATGCCTGCCATGACTCTGTTCATATTTCAGAACTTTCATTAGAGCGACTGCATTCAAGTGTGGTCTTGCTAATAGAGCACTGATGATAAAATCTCAGCTTGCAACTGTTGTTGCAGGCATCCAATCCATCACAATCCAGTCCTTTTCCAAGGAAAGGTGGATTCAAAATGACAAGGAAAACACAAACAAGTAGATATAAGGCATGATCTCATGTGCAAAGGTATGTTGTTATAAAATAAAGGTTTCTGGCCCATTAAGACTGAGTGATAATAATAATAATAGGCCTAGTAATTATTTGAGGAGACATCCTACTGTGTTTATCCTAAGGTACATAGGCCTATCCTAATTTAATTTAATTGTATATTATGAATAGCCTAATGTGAGACTTCCAGCATTTGGAAGAGGTAAAAAAACCAACAAAGAAATATGCTAGACTACATTATATAAATATTAAAATCTCTGTTAATGGACCTGATATAAGTTTCCTAAGCCTAAAACGCGGACACCTTTAAATGCATGCAGGCAGCATGTTTCTCACGTTCATAACAGCTTGATTCATGTAGCCTATTGTTTTTTCCCAACTGGGCTAAATGATAGTCCAGCTGCGTACCTCACACAGAGAAAATACGGTAAACGCCCTCAGATATTTGGGAAGGGGTGTCATGTTTTTGATCGAGAAGCTTCTATTTATAATGGATTGCTGCAATAGCTCGAGTGAGGCGGGAATCATATGACCTGCTTCATTCCTGTAGTAGCCTATCGCTGTGACACGCGCTGTGTGAAGCGCATTTCTCTGTCGCTCGCGAGAGGAGCTCAGCATTATCATGTACCAGACCGCTGTGCGCCACTGAAATACCGTCGGATATATATATATATTTTTTTTTTTTAAACTGCAGGCTCGTTCTCTTATTTACAGAAAAGACGTGATTACAGGAGACGATGCCTGAAGAAAAAGGTAATGTTGCGCTTTGACGCTCTGTCTGGTTTTTTATTAATTCAGGTGGCAGTTCTGCCGCTTTGGCATCCTGTCATTTACACGTTGATTTCATTTTAGTAGTGTCGAGGCTTGATAATATATTGTAATGGTATGATGTTCAGCCTGTTTATCATCATTGAATTTGGGGCTTTAAGATTATGGCATTTTTATTCATGGTGCATTTTGGTAAGCATGGCAATACAAGCTGAGTAGTAGTATTTCGTTAGATTGAGGCTTTGCAAAACATTATTATGAGGGTTATCAATTAAAACAACAACAATAACAACAGACCACCTAGAGAATATGCATGGTTTTGGCAGAAGGACACGCTGTTGCACTCCAGGAGCTCAGATGCAATCTGCCCTCTTTGGACAGCAGTCTAGAGATGTTTTGCTTGTGTGAGTGTGTGTGTGATAGAAGGAGACAGTGAAAACATGGAGGGGAGGGGGAACAGATACTAACATGCTGATATGTAGTTATTTTTTGAGTGTCAATTAAAGAGAAATTGATTATTATTAGAGATTTGCATGTCTAGTATTGTGAGGCTGAAAACCAAGGTTTTATTCTGATTGTCATGCTTAGACACTGCAATGATGTCTAAATAAGTAATGCTTTTTAAATGTGTTCAGTGTGCATTAAGGTTGTTAGCAGGCAAAAATGGAAAATTTAATGTGAAATGGTGGTGGTTGATGTAGATAGATAAGGTTGGTTGGTTGCCTGTGAAAATGTACTCATCCAAGATATCATTTTTTTTTATAATTTGAACTGATTTGCAGAAATTTTAGCTTTACATCACTTGCTCACGCATTGGATCCTCTGCAACGAATGGGTGCCGTCAGAATGAGAGTTCAAACAGCTGATTAAAACATTACAATATTCCATTGATTAACTCGAGCAAAAAGCTGTGTTTGTAATAAAACTATTCTATCATTAAGGTGTTTTTAACATGAAACTGTTGCCTTCTTTATCCAAAGTATTGCTTTTTGCACTAAAAAGGTTGTCTGAATCAGGAGAGAAATATGCACAGATTAAGGAGGGCTTACAAGCTAGCAAAAACAGTTCTAATCTAAACTAATAGTGTGCATTGTTATCAGCTGTTTGAAATCTTATTCTGACAGCAAAACAGTAGATGGTAAATAATCACTTTGAGATCACAAGCAATACTCTAAATTGCTTGGAGGGTCTTACTATCACACTTTCACAAGGGCAAACGGATCCAAGTCATGATATAACTGTTGGAAGAGTCTCAGCAGCTGCAGAAATACCTTAGTGCTAACCTTGGTGACAGTAAACAAACTCTCTTTCCAATGCAGGAAAACAGATTTGAAAGAAACATTAAGAAATTAAATATAAAAGGTAGTTATCATCTTTGGAAATCTGAACAGGATTTCTGCAATCTGATTATTGCTCTGCAAAATGTAATGGTGCATCTGAGGTATGTTTTATTTGTCCTTGGAAATACGAAATTGGTATATCAATGAACATAAGTGCACAAATATAATCTGTGGCATTGAGTCTTAGATGTTTTTCTTGCTTTTTCTCTACCACAATTTGAGACTTAGATTAAGTGCTTTAAATCCATTACTGTGGTTCCTGTTGTTGTCCTCCCAGAGCAGAAAGCTGCTGAAATGGAGATACCTCTGGTTGCCTCAAAATGCTCTATGCTCATGAGCGTGTAATTTGCTTTAAAATCCTTTAATCATCCTGCCATGTCCGAGGATCATCCTTACACACACAGCTGCAAGCCTTGTGGACAAATTAGTGCTTAAAGTTTCTTATAGAGAGATGTAAGCATCTCTTGGAGTATTTTGCTGTGACTTTACAACCAAAATCTTTTAATTTTGCAGGATTTTCCTCACCAGTGCACAGTAAGCTACTTGTTTTTCCTGAGCCATCTGAAAATTGTTAAACATTTAACTCTAGAACTAAATGAAAATGAGTTTGCACAGCTGTTGTGGATTTCCAAGTTAAACAAAACAATTAGAATTACTTACTTTACTTTAATGTAATCTTTAGCAAATCTTAAAATGAACATCGAATAATATAATGATTTTATACTATCTGTTTTTATTAGGTGACTTTTTATAAAATAAAAATAATCAGATTGATTCCTAATGATCCCTCATCCCTAATTTATCTAATTAATACTGTTATAAATGCTTGCTGGTGTCAGTGGATGTTTAAATTATTATTACATATGACTGGTTGTGAATGAAATATATTTAAACTATATAACTACATATTTTCTTATTTTTTTTTCTTTCCATATTTATTTGTCTTGCTCTCTGGAAACTTTCACCTTGCACAGCTGATAACCTGATGAGTGACATTTAATACAGAAGAATCATCAAAATGTGACTGAGACCATTAGGTCACTTTGAGGTCAAGACGTGACTTAATATGTTTCATGAACTTGTACACTTCAGCTAAAGTGAATGAAGAGATGGTGAATGCGGGAGATGAAAATATAAGCCTCCCCTCGTTGCTTATAGGGAACATCAAACAGCTTCAGCATGCACAGTGTGATATTTGAGGAATGGGGCTCTTATATAACTCATAACTATAGAAGTAAGCTGCAGTATTGAATTATGCTGCAGCACAAGAGTAATAGGATGAATGTTCTAGTATTCAAAGGCTTTCTATTATTCAATCATACCCCAAAACCCACAATTGCATTTGCAAAACAAGGCAAATGACGAGTGATTTTTAGCTAGTTGAATGGCAGAGATATCCCGCGGTGGAAATTTGAGCCTTTCAAATACAGAGTCATGTCAGCCATGCGCATGGACCTCAAGCAGAATGTAGCAGGGCACGATGGAATCCCCACGGGTTGACTAGATGCTCTATTTATGGAGAACCTGCTTAAAGATGGATGACTCTGGCTGTATGAACGAGCAAGTTGGTGAAAAGTAAGGTGTGTTTAGCGACATGAGGAACAAACTCCTCCCTTACGCTGACCTTTAGATGGTCTTGCTTACAGAGGTTTTGATGATACATGATGTGGACATCTGAAGCATGCAGATGAGTGTATGAAGTGCGGGTGCGGCAGTGATAGGGATCTTACTACTGCATTACGTCTTCATGCCTTTATTACTTTAACCACAGATCTTTGGCTCAGGTTGAAAGGAATCAGAGATTTGGGAAAACTCTGGATTGTTTCTGTATTTCATGGGAAGTTAATGATGATCCACCCTGACTTATCGAATTCTTATCAGAGGAGATGTTGTTAGGTTTATACGATTCTCTTTTATGATGTGGTTTGCTAGGTTATGGAAGCTTTGTGCTGGCTTGATCTCTTTATACACCCTATGGGCTTTTACACTTGACAGACATTGTGACTTGAAAGCTATAGTAATATTTCGCCCTATTCTTTGTTGCGCATTGAAGGTATTTTGCAAAATGTTTTTGTTTTTTTTTGTACATAAAATGAAAGTCAATTGTTTGGACCCCAACATACTTTTTTTGTTATGCAGAAGAATGAAAATTATTCAACGTAAATTAATTCTGGTTGACAATGTCTTCTTCATTTGAGTGAACAGTCTCAGATGCTGAGAGGTACAAAATGCATGAAAGTTTAATGAGGTAACCTTGTAGACAGTTTATGCTTGGCTTTTTTTTTGCAATAACATTTAACAGAACTGTGAAGTGAACTTATATAATATTGTAGTGTTTATTAGTATTTTAAATCAGCTTCTATTTCTGTATTTTTAGTAAATTCAGTTTACATTTTAGTAATTTTTTCTTTTGTCATTCTTATTTATTTCCGTTTAAACTTTTAAATTATTTTATATTTTAATTAGTTGTATATACAAGTAATTGAAATAAAATTATTTCAGTTGAAATTAAATTGAAATAAAAATGTATATTAATAGAGCTGTTGTTATTATTATTATCATTATTATTGTCTTACTTTTTATTATTTTACAGAACAACAGTAAAATTACAATACTAATATTTCTGAATGTTGATGGAGCTTTTATTTTGGCGGACACCTGCAGGAAGACCTCAGTGCTGCTTTTTGTTGACAATTGCAGATTTATAAATGATTCTCATTATGAATTTAGGAAGGTGTTTGTTGCAAGTATCGCATTGTCACTTGTCTTGTAAAAATTCATAAAAATGTTACTGCGCAACTGACGAATAACACTGTTTCAGCGCTTTTGGAGTTTAAACCCTGGTGCCTCGAGCTCATGCAGCGCTGTCGGAAAACATGTAATTTGTGCATGTATTCATCTGAGAAAACAACATTTTGCAGTTTATTTATTAATTGTGTAATGTCAAGAGGGTTTTGAGATAATTTCAGTTGCTGAACATTCGGTGCATCCCTAATTTATTCTCATTATTTGAAAATGCAACATTTCTAAAGTTTATTTTTTAGTAACTGAAAATGATTTTAATAGTTTTAATTTTAATTAACAATAACTATACTGGGTTCACCCAAGGTTTAAAAATGTAGATGAGTCTAAATTTATGGGAGACAACACGCAAAACAATTGCATACTTCCTGTCCCCATTCTTTATTAGTTGTTGTAGCTGGAATGTACCTGGCATTCGTTAAATGTGTTGACCTCTTTATGAAGGTTGATGGAACTTAAAACTGGCTTTTCTTTATTGGAAGCATACTTTATGGAAAAAAAGAACCTGTAAAGCTGTTTATGAAAATACTATTTGTCTTCTGTCATTTGACTGTAACCTCAAAAGATTAATTCAAGGTATAAAGCATTACCATATACAGTCAGCATGCTAAAAATGAGTCGTTCATAGTTTTTATTGCACTTTTATGTATTATCATACATGTTGTTTAACAACTTTACCTGATTTGTGAAAGCAGGAAATAGCTTGTGCTTTAAAACATTCCCCAACATGCTGTTTCTGGGATTCAGAAGCACAAGAATCTCTCTTAGGATCTATAAAAACAAGTTGATGGAGAGGAGGTTCACAGAGTGAATTTGTGTCAAGTATGAATGAGATGTTGAGCCAATTGGTGGATTAATGGTACAGGTAAAAGGGATTGACATATTAGCTTAGCCTGTTTCTGTTTTCTCTCATCAGCCTATCTGAATGACAAATACTAATTCTTTAACTACTTTTCTGGTTCAGAGGACTTCATATGATTTATTTAGAGAGTGTCAAGGAATATCTCACTCATGAAAATATAATCACTTGCTCTTCAGAAATAACTTTTCTGCTGACGTTGCTTAGTCCATGCAGGCTATATTGGATAATGTTAACCAACAGCCAAATCGTTTTTAATCGAAAGTCCTATTCTACATGGTTTTTCTCTGAAATATGGCACATTACAAGTTAAAATTGGTTGGAAATCGAAATTCAGATTGACTTTAAAGAGGTGTGTTATACTGTGTGACCAATATGTTTCGGCAGAAAGATAGTCTTTTCAGTGATTTCTGTAGTTTCCTCCCAAAGCGCTTCTATCTAATTAAAGTCAAAGGCTCAGTAATTTTGTGTGAGCGAGCTGAAATCAGCAGCTCTTACAAACTTCTAAACGAATGAGGGACAAATACTGGTTTTCGCCTTTGAGAACAAGCAAAAACACATTTCTCTGTATTCATTTATCCTTTAGACTTCACAAAGTGAACACCTGTTGTGAAAATCCCACTACAGAATGGAACAGGACGGCCAACAGAACCAGTTTTGCTACACACCCTTTTAAAACAAGAGGTTGAAGGTCTTTCTCTAGCTGTGTGTTGGACTGTATTATAAAGTGTTTGTTTGAGTTTACACGCCTTTGTAATGGAGTAGGTGTGAATATTGGGTGCCAGACTGGCGCAAACGACAGCTTAAAAATGTACAAAGGAGAGCAGAGCCCTGACGTCATCAATGTCTACCGCAAACTCATCTTCACTGTTCCGGTGATTATCCGTGAACAATGGTGTGAGAGGGCACAAGGTCATGTAATATTTTAGTATGGATCCCCACTCATGCTCTGCCAGGGGAAAAAAACAAGAATGCATTCCCATGACATTAATCCATTCTCTTNGCTCATGCTCTGCAGGGGGAAAAACAAGAATGCATTCCCATGACATTAATCCATTCTCTTTTTTTAGTTTATTTATTTATTTATTTATTTTTTTTAAAGTAAACTGCAAACTTACCCAAATGTTAGAAAATTCACAACAATAATATGATGTAGACAACTTTAGGATTTACACTTAAAAGTAGCACCTGTACACATTATTGTTAAAAATTAAAAAAATTAATAAAATAAATAAGACATATTTTAAGAATATACTATTATATAACTGTTGTAGTATTCATTAAAAATGTTAAAGTTAGCATTTATTTTTATAATATAAGTTAATTTTATATATTTATTAGTTTAGGTTTTAGTAACTTTCATGTGCTTTTGTCACATTTCTTAGTTTTTTAAATATCTCTATTTAGTTTTTTTAAGTAATGTTAGCACTTCAACTTATTTCAGTTATGTTAAGAGTTTACATTTCGTATTTTAATTTATTTTTATTAGAATTAGTTGCCGATAACTATGATGGCTTTACCCAGAGTTTAAAGATTCACTGGGGGGAAAAAAACCCCAAAAACTCATGGTCATTGTTTTACTTACTTATTTTTTTAAAAAATAACTGTTGGTTTTGATGATATTCTCAGATGTCAAAAAATTCACGACAATGAAATGTAGACAACTTCAGGATTCACTTTTCAAACATGCTACATTATTGTTTCACCTAAAAATAAACGAATAAAAATAATTAACACTTTAATAAAAAAATGAATAGACATATTTTAAAGAATAATAATAAAATAATAAAATATTTTATGTATTCAAAATAATTACAGATTTATTCAATGTCTAAATTTGCAATAGCATAATATGTGCACACTAGCATACTAGGTTGGATTAGTATAGGTTGTTGACTAAACCGGTCACCTGACATAGACTCTTTTCTCACTGTGTCTCCACAGCGTTTCACCAGCAGGCTGTTCACAGTCCCCTGGAGCAGCAGAAGGGACAGCGGCAGAGCGGCCCCATCCCGTGTCAAAACTGTGGCAAGCCCTGCAAAGGCGAGGTGCTCCGGGTGCAGAACAAACACTTCCACATCAAGTGCTTTGTCTGCAAAGGTAACACGTCAGTCTCGACCCACTCCATTTATATATACTATTATGGTGTGGCAGTTTTCAGACAGTTATATAATGGCTTTTACCCTGAAGGAATCTTGAAAGGTGCTTTGAATGTACAGCTTCTAGAAGCTGAACACAAAACAAATGTGATGAAAACATTAAGGTATTTTGTTGTGCAGTGTGGCACTATATTTACATTAACAAACTCATTCTCCATGAACGGGGAGGGTGGGGTGCATATTGTTTTGACAGCGCGGTCTGCCACAACCACAAAGTAGAGAGGAAGTTTATTAAGGTGACGACGTTTCATCTGTTTGCGATCTGATTTCATCAAGAATAGCTCCAATTAAGCCAAACACATGGGTCACTGTGGATTCTTGTTTTGTCTATCTGTGTATGGGTGTCTGCTTATGCATAAGCAAGATCATTTCTCCCAGCACCGGCTGTTTTCAGCTTGATGATGTTGTGAATACAGACAGGGGTTGCTAGGTGACCTCAGGGTTGAGACAATGTGATCTTCTTAATAGAGTTTAGCACGTTTATTCTTACCTCACAGCATCAGTCAGTGCGGTTACTGCACGCCATTAGTCAAATTACAGTTGTTGCTCTTGTTTTTTTTATAACCTCCCACCCTTAACCCTTAAAACTTATTGTTTTAAATAACTTTTACATTTTAAGCTATGCACGAATAATTATGGCTTTAATACAGAGTTGTTAAGGCTGGTTTTGTAAAACAGAATAGACAGTCATATGCAATTCAGCTTTATTTTTTTGGATGTGTGCTTTTTTTATTTCTTGCGATATGCATGGATATACACAAACGTTTTATTCAACAAGAATGCATTAAATTGATCAAAAGTGAAAGTATAGAGATTTTGATGTTACGAAGGATTTGTATTATATTTCTATTGCTCTGCTTTTAAAGAATCGAATTGAAAAAAATGATCAGTTTCCACAAAAATATTAATCAGCACCACTGTTTTTAACAAAGATAATAGTACACTCTAAGAAAAAAAGGTACAAAAACTGCCACTTGGGCACTACTCTTTCAAAAGGTACTACTATATACCATTTAGGTACTAATATTTTAAGTACTAACATGTACCATTTAGGGGTTAAAAAGGTAAAAAAGTATAGCTTTTGAAAAGGTACTGCCCCAGTGACATTTTTTTGTGAGAGACATTTTTTTTTCTTGTGCACCAAAACAGCATATTAGAGTGATTTCTGAAGGATCATGTTAAACTGAAAACATGTGATTGCTGCTATAAATTCTGCTTTTCCATCACTGAAATAAATTACATTTTACAGTATATTCAAATAGAAAACATTTATTTCAAACTGTAATAATATTTCACAGTATTCATGTTTTACTGTATTTTTCATCTCATTACTTTAAACTTTTAAATGTTAGTGTATAATGTTGAATTTTTAATTGTTACTGTTACTATTGAGTTTAGTTAATAACTTACAGTATAGGCAGGAATCTCTGTACGTCAGTCTGTCTGTTTGCATTTTTGTTATGTCGAGAACCGTTTATTTAATCGACGTGTGGCGGGTGTGTTGCTGCGGACACAAGGGAGTGCAGTGTCGCATTTTGGTGCAATATGAGCACGCAACACATTCAGAATTAATAAACTTTTAATAAACTACAGAACAGCGCGAGCCAGAAGCGGCCAGGGCTTATATTCTCCAAAAACGGACACTGTACTAGTGTTACAAAACACACAGGTCTGTTGAGAACAATACAACCTCGGCGCAGTAATATCATCACTCCTGAGCACTTCGCAGCTGCAAAGAGCTCTTCCACCATACATTATAGTTATAATTTTTGATCCACTTAGAAAATCACAACGTTTTATTTTGTGTCACCATACTTACTCGTGTAACTACTCATGTAACCGTCTTTAAATAGGGAAAACGTGGAAGTGTTTGGTGGCTTCTAAATGGATCCTAAGGAATGAATGGTGCTAAGCTAAACGCTAGCATAGTGGCGCCACGCGCTAGAGCGATTGAGCACACGCACTAAATACGGGAGAGGTATGTATCAAGTCATCTAAGCTGAGGGAATAACATAGTGGAATATGAAAAAACGGTGGCATTTTCCTTGTAATTTTTTACAATTTCACTTACATTCTTAATCATACATGATTTCTTCAACCTCAACAATTACAAATACAGTGCCTCATTGTTTTTTCTTTTATAGGAGTCATTCTAGGAACACTGGTAATGTGGGCGGGTGTTGTTTTTACAGGAAGTGTGTTTGAGAGTGTGTCTTTCCAGCACTCAGTGTGCTGTCACACCACCTTCAACTCATTTGTTATGTAAAACATCAAACAAACCAGATGATATTGCTTCATTCTAAGATGTTTTGGAGCCTTCGTATGGAGGTCTGGAGAAGGACAGAGACACGTGGGGGAATTCACTTATCATAAAACTGCCTGTATTTGTTTCATGCACACCATGACAACATGGCAATGCTATTCTGCACAGTGGGGATTTCATTGCTCCATAAAGGCTGGACTGAGCACGCCCAATGCTCGTTCCAAACATGTGAGCTCAAATATATTAGTCAGTCAAAATACGCATATGCATAAAAGATATATATATATATACATGCAGCTTTTCTCAGCATGTTTGAACAGAGAGGAACATATTTTTTAATGTGTAGTTTTATAGACGTTAACATAGCCTTAGTGTATAGTTTTATGTAAATTGGAGTAAATGTAATGTAACTGGAGAGTGATATTTGTTCAAAACATGCTTTAACTCAATATTAATAAAGCATTGCCTATCAAATATCAACCATTTAAATATCTTCTAAAATATACATGTTCTGTGTGTTTACTCCTGCTAAAATGTGTGACCTACACCCTACTGAAAACACCCTAATACAGCTGCCTTTTGTTTGCTTGAATCCCTTAGTGAATTTTTTTTGTATCAACAACACAGATACACACTATCCACACACACACACCACAGTAAAGTCTTGAATCTTGATACCTCATCTTGGGAAAATGTTGAAATGATTTGATTCGAATTCTTAGAAAGTCTGTGATTTTCCAGAATCGAAAAAAGTAATTGTATTTTTGCCAAGGCCTCGCTTTTCTCATCTCTGTCCTCACAGCACTAGAGTTCAACATCTGAAACATGAAGAGCCTCATATATTTATAAGTGTGTGTTTGGCAAGTGATATGTTTTCTGTAGGCCTGTACGTATGCACACTTGTATGCGTGGAGATTTTACATGGGACTGGCTTTGTAGTTCAAAAACATGTTGATTAATGTATTTTTCTGTGTTCTATAAGGAGGTTTTTAAATACAGTAATCTAGAATTCATGTTTACAGATGTCATAATATGGACTATAATATGGCTTCTGTTTTATCTGGAATTTTTTATTTGTTTTGTTGTCGTTTCAGTAGTTTTTCAATGAAACCTCAAAGTACATATTTTCCAGTTAAATGAAATCATGTCAGTTTGATTTAACACACAAAATTAAATTGTTTCCCTCTTAAGGACAGAGCACAATGTGTTTGTGTGCTCAAGGCTATGTCAAGTTTCTCATTTCAAACTGTTTCCCCACTGCAACTAAGCTGCCACTAACCTTATATAACAACTCCACAGATCCAGAAGGATTCAGCAGAATTAATAAATGACACACTTTATTTAGTTCCTCTTTTAGTAGCGCTCATCAGGGACATTCAGCCACAGAGGCTTTCTATTCATAATTTAGCACTAATAACTCAACAATGGTGCATTGAAACCATGGGTGTTGTGAAATGACAAATATGTATTTCCCCCATTCTTTGATATTTTCATTGGATTTGGGAACACATTATTCTGTAATCCCATCCGTCACATTGGATTATGATCTGCAGAGATTCACTCAAATATCATTGAATATCTAGCAAATAGGCTGGATGCATCTGCTTTTTTTGCTGCTCGTTTACAGATGCTGGCTCATCTGTAAATAAAACTGCATGCTGCATACAGTAACACATGTTTTTGTATATTAAGTAGCCTATATTGTGCTCATGTTGTGTGATTATGTGTGTGTCTGTTTGGGAGTTTACATGGTTGTACCATGTAGTTTTGGGGTCAGGGTTGTCCCCAGAAATTAGCTAAATCTGACAAAAGCTTATAAATGATTCATAAATAAATCACAAATTTCCTTGATGGTTAATGCTAGATTTGGTTCAGTGTATAGTATGTGGTCACACTTTATTGTAAGGTCCAATTCTTGCTATTAACAAACAATTAACTACAACTTTTGCCTCAAACTCCAAAAATGTGTTTTAGTTAAAACATTGTAATTTGCAAACTAAGTTTATAATTAGAAAGCCCCAAATCTGCATATAAAAATCATTTTTGAAGAATTTTTGTATTCACTGGACTAAATGACACTTTAAAATATATTAAAATAGAAAAATATTTCCTTTTTAAATTGTAGTAATATTTCATGATATAACTGCTTATACTTTATTTTTGATCAAATAAATGCCTTGGTGAGCATAAGACGTTTTTCATGTTTTCATGTAGATTGTTGTCAAACATTATAGGTCATTCTAGTAATTTAAAGCCAATCCATGTTATGTCATTTCACATCAGACAATATGGTAAAAATGGTGTGGGTATTTTGTTTCTGTTTTTGCGATCTCTTTTCAAGGCCTGCAGGAGTGCACATTCTACGTATCACAATAACACTAATACCACTAACCCACTTATATAGTCATTATACACTCACTGGACCTCAGATGAAAAGATAATATGAAGTTTAAAGTGATACAACTTTATTTATAGTAATATGCACTATGCAAAAGGTGCCATATTGCAAACAACATCACAGCAATACGACAACAAATACTGTATACTCCCGTTCTTTCTTTTGACAAATATCAAATAAATTGTTTAGTTTTAGATCTGTGTTACAAAATTCTTGATGCTTAAAGGGATACTCCACCCCAAAATGAAAATTTAGTTGA
>SCHK01027298.1:0-15230 GCA_004124795.1 Poropuntius huangchuchieni
CTGAATTTGTTCATCTACCATCATGGTACAGGCCCCAGGGGCCTGTAATAAAACAAGTTTACCAAATAAGCCAGGCTTATTTCAGTTAGTCTGACTTATTTTGAACCAAATCAACTGACAATAAATCAGACTAACTGACATAAACCTGGCTTATTTGGTAAACATGTTTTATGAAACAGGCCCCAGTCCTAATGAGATAATCTACACATAACAATGTAGCAACAGCAATGTTTATTTATAAACCATATTTGAGACCCTGGACCACAAAACCGGTCATAAGTAGCACGGGTATATTTGTAGCAATAGCCAACAATACATTGTATGGGTCAAAATGATCGATTTTTCTTTTATTCCAAAAATCATTAGGATTTTAAGTAAAGATCATGTTCCATGAAGATGTTTTCTAAAATTCCTACTGTAAATATATCAAAACCTAATTTGATTAGTAATATGCATTGCTAAGAACTTTATCTGGACAACTTTAAAGACGATTTTCTCGATATTTAGAATTTTTTTTTTTGTTTTTTTTTTGCCACCTCAGATTCCAGATTTCAAATAGTTGTATCTCGGCCAAATACTGTCATATCCTAACAAACATACATCAATGGAAAGCTTATGTATTTTTGATGTATAAATCTTATCTTCAATAAATTGACCCTTATGACTGGTTTTGTGGTCTAGGTTCACATTTAAAAACAACTTGAATTGTACAATATGGGGAAAAACAACTCTACAATTCAAAAAGAACATGTGTCAGCTCTGCACCAACATGGAGAGAGCGAGAAAAAAAAAAAAAAAACTTTGACAAGAGTACTGTGATTGCAGTGTGAATGCTACCACCTGGTCTTTCTGAATGTTTGCGCATTTTATGGAACACTTTCTTGCCAAGAACACATTTTTGGCAAATAGACCAGACCATGAAATTGCCATGAAGATTGTATTAAATTAGTATTTTCTATATAAATGCTATATTCATCTTTTTCACCAGATGTCTACTATTTCTGGAGCCTGAGAACGAGAACTGTTCTCAAAGGTTTTGGACCAGCTGACTGAAAAAGAGGAACAGAGATTCATTCATTTTATTTTATTTTGTGATTACAAACTTGCTCTTTGCATTCATTTCACCACTCCCAAAATTGCCTTTTTGCTCATAGCAACGCAACAAAAGTTTGAACTGAGTCACCTAGTGCTTTATTATTAAATATTAGTAGTTATTATTACAACAGAATGTGTTGATGCATGGGAGGAGTTTCTTAAGCTTTATTGATCTGAGATGGTATAAAAACCGAACTGAATCTTAATCTGTAGTTTGTGCGTCTAGATCGTCTGAAGTCCATAATGAAGATCACTCTCATCCTCTTTCTCACCATCACCCTGATCTCTCAGGGCTACAGTGGTAAGTTAATACCTTCAATTTCCATCCTGATTGTTAGTTCATAAGTTAAACTGAACATGTTCATGTTAGCTACTTTTTGTTCGTGTACAACATACTTACAATCCTAATGCAAATAGTGTTCCTTCTCTCTCCTTGTCAGATTCTCTGGACTTCTGTAAGTGTGAAATTGTGATACTGAATTTTACCCTGACTTTTTCCTATTTTATTCATTTTTTTCTCCTAATGATTTATACCCAAATCTCCTTAATCAAATCCTGTGCCTTATGTCTAATTGTTCTTTACTGAGTTGATACTATTTAGCTCTACTAGTACAAATAATAGGCTGACATTCCTCTGGGTGGTAGATCTTTTCTTTCACATAAAATGACACTTTAGCAGTCAGTGAACTATCTCACCTCCTTCAAGGCTCACTTTCTTGTAAAGGAAGATGTGGAGAGCCCTACGATTCTTTGAACGACTGCCACTGCGATTCACACTGCCAGCAGCATGAGGACTGCTGCGATGACTATAAAAAGCAGTGTGGTCGTCGAGGTGAGCTTCAACATCTGTGATTCTGTAAAACAAAATCATTCTCATAAAAAGGTACAAAGCTGTCATTTGGGTGGGACCATTATAAAGGCAAACAGGTAAATCTTTGTACCTTTTCTGAGAGTGTATAGGTTTAAAAAAAAAAAAAAAAAAAAGTTTAGTAGCTGGTCTGGTCTTGCACGTTAAAGCTGTAAAACAAATTTTGCTGTTCTGTCAAGTCAAGCTGGACTGAAGTTTGTAGTTTAACAAATGTAGTTTAATACTCCTTGTCTGTGTTCAATTAGACAAAAGGCACAAACGAATAATGAATCAGAAAAATCCCATACACTAATTAATCATTCAAAGTAATTTTAAACAAATTTTTTTTTATTTGTCGCTTAAATACAGTACAGTGCTCAAGGTCTGTCGAGTCACGTGGGGCAAATCAGCGTTTTATAACAGGCATAAAAATTTCGTTTTAAATATTAGGGGGTGATTATCTGTGATGAGTTACTCATTGACCATGAGTCCTGTTTATTTTGGATCCCAAAAGTGGCATGCAACTCAGCTGTGTCTACTTCTATAGTTTCACACACTTTTATTAGAAAATGCTATTTCCTATTGTGTAATTAATCACGGTTTCAGTTTATTTATTTGTATGAAGAACACTTGCAATACTATTTAGAGAAAAGGAACTGTCATTTATTTATTTACTTTTTTCTAAAACATTATTTTCAGTCTACAAATGCTACTACAGGTAAGATAAATCTGATGTAAGGTCAAATAACTGCTGTTACGGTTGTATCTGTCAACAGCACAAATCTGCACTACACCCAGGATTGTGTCACACTATAGCGTATAAAAACAAAAACAATAATAAACTTAAATCTAGTTAGATTTACAGTTATAAACACTGAACATGTTTAGACATTTGACTGATAATTAACACTGTTTTCTGCTACAAGACTACAGAATTCCAATTTTAGAAATTGAATGTTGAAATTTGACACTATAATTGCAGATTAATTTAATTGCAGTAATTACCATGTCGGTTTTAACTCATCCTTCATCCTTTCATTTGCTCAGGATTTATCAGGTTTTTCTTTACTCTTCAGACACTAACACCTTCTTTATCCACTTCCCATCCCAAGCATTAGCCAGTGTCTCTGACGCTGAGATCAAGTCTCTGTCTGAGACGCTGTACAAGTTAGACCATAACAGGGCCACAGCCTCAGAGCTGGTTATTGATCCTCAGACACTGATCTCTTCATCTGAGACCGGCTCCAAGGATGACCACTCATCTCGCCCGTAAGACACAAACTGCACACACAGTAAAGACACATACATGCATGTTATGTATTCTAATGCGCTCGTTCTCTCTTAGATTGTTCAAGCAAGTGAGTAGTACTTTGCTCTCCAAGCCCACATATAAAGCTCTGCTGAATCTATTAGACAACTATAGAAGGACAACAGGGGAAGCGGAGGATGTGCCCTCACAGGAAGTGCAGGAGCAGGACACTTTCCTACAACAGACCATGAACACTGATGTGGGCAAGGAGCTTTACAATTTCCTCCACTCTAAAGGTATATGTGACCCCAAAACTCTTTTTGTTTCAGACCCTGTTTCATTATATTAGAACAATTTCTGAAAGATCATGTGACATTGAAGACTGGCGTAATGTCTGCTAAAAAAATCAGCTTTGCCATCACAGGAATAAATTATGTTTTCAAATATATTAAAATAGAAAAGAGCTTTTCATTCCACAATATTACTGTTTTTCCTGTATGTTGAGCATAAGATACTTTTTTCAAAACAATTTAAAAAAAATCTTACCAATACCAAACTTCTGAATGGTGGTGTACATTTTTGTTTTATATGTAGTATTAATATTTTACTAATTTTCAAAACCGTTTATTAGAAGAAAACAGTTTAAAGACTACTATCATTGTGTGGTGCAAAATGATACTCGTTAAAATGCAATGTAAATAGATCATGCAAAATATCGCTGGTTGGTTTTCAGGTGTATACTCATCACAGAGCGAGTTTATCCAGGATCTGAAGATGATGTGGTTTGGTCTTTACTCTCGATCTAGTGGCAAACTGGACTCCAGCGGGTTTGAGCACATCTTTGCAGGTCAGTCTCTGTGTGAGCACATGTGATTGGCTGTCAAACTGCTTTTTATCTCTCTTTGGCTGACGTGTAGTGTATCAACAGGGGAAATTAAGGGTGGAAAGGTGTCTGGTTTCCACAACTGGCTGCAGTTTTATCTGAATGAGAAACAGGGACTCCTGGATTACTACAGCCATAGTTTTAATGGCCCTGTGAGTATTATGGAGCATGTGAATCAAAAAACAAACCAGTGCTAGTACAACAAAAGTCTGGATTTCTACTTGTATTACAAGCTTTGATACAGTAAAAGTCAAGTTTCTCCTCTCTCTCAGTGGACCACATATCCTGATGTATTGGGAATGCAGTTTGAATGGGATGGCTATTTCAAAGAGGTTGGTTCTGCCTTTATTGGCTCTAGTCCTGAATTTGATCTGGCTATCTACAGTCTCTGCTACATCACCCGCCCTGGCAAGAAGTAAGTTTCTGTTGTCTGCCCATGCCCATTTATTCATCCATCTGGCCATTCATCAAGTGAAACTCATTCTGTTTATATGAGCCAATCAAACTGATATACTCATCTGTCTGACTGTATTCTCAGGTGTTATGTGAGTCTGGGAGGACAGACTCTGGGCATTCAGACCTATACGTGGGACAACAGCAGCTATGGGAATGGAAAGAAGTACATTGCCTCTGCTTACCCTGCCACCCCATGATTCCCTGTCATCTGAATCTCAGTATCAACAGACTCACAACCAAAACAACTCATATGCAATCTTAATTTTTCTCTTGGTTGTTCGAGGTTGATGTTGGACCAAATAAAACACAAGAATAGAAAAACGCCCTTCCTGTCTGTATTTTTACTAATACATTCTTTCACACTCTCATTAGCTACAACTGTCAAAAGTGTACAAATCTATTAGTCTGTTATTAAGCTAACTTGTAGGTCACATATGTTTTTTTTCCACCTTTTTAAATTGGATTCAGGATTCAATTCTGTAACTATACAAAAAAAATAAAAGAAATAAAAGAACAGAAATAAAAAACAACAAACTCTTACAAATGGCTTTATTTTCATAAAATACAAAATCCTTCTAGATTTCAAGTGTATGACAGTGATAGACCTTGATGTTTGAGGTTATGGATCGGCGTCAGCAGCGCAGCGGAAGCCCAGATTAGAGGCAGAACTGTCTGGAGTATTTTGACTACGGGCTGCACACCTGTATCTGTAGCAGTAAGACTACAGAGAGAGAAAAATGTGTTAACATGTATGTAAACAAGTTGAATAAAAGCTTACAGATGAAGGTTGGATTTTCTCTTAGGTGCATGTATATGTGGTGTATATATTAGGCGTATATGTGAATACTAGCTTTACATTACTGTTCAAAACTTTAGGGTTGGCAAGACAGGTTTTTGAAGTCTCTTACTATATGCTTATGCCCAATACTGCTTTTATTTGATCAAAATACTTTATTTTCTGTTTTAATAGATTTTAAAATGCAATTTCTTCCTGTGATGGCAGCAGTCTTCAGTGTCACATGATCTTCAGAAATCATTCTATTATGCTGATTTGCTGTCTAAGAATCATTCAACGTTGAAAGCAGTTTTGCAGTTTAATCATTTTGTGTAGATGGCTTTGTGTATGTTTTACCTTGTGGCACATGTAGGATCCTCCTTTTTTGACTCTGTCTATCCCTGTTTCTGGTCCTTTCTATGAAAGGAGTCATAAGGGTAAAGGTTTAACACATGAACAGCCTTATATGCATAAATGAAAGACCTTTAATTTACGGTTGTGTGAATAGTTCACTCATATTAATCTTACAGGGTTGTGCTTGTCTTCTGTAGAGTGATGCACCTTCCACCAGTCTGATGTCCACTCCCATGCGTTTCCCACCATGTCATACAGCCCAAAGCCATTGGCAGGAAATGACATCACCTGCCCAAAACACCAAGTAATCAGTCAGTGTTCTGTAATTTCTTCTCTGTAACTTTAAAACCATGTACACATGTAAATCAAGATAAAGGGCTACTTTGTGTTACCGGTGATGTGTTAGCATAGCCGTCCTCTGCTGTGTTATGGTTAGGGAAATCTCCTTGCCACAGATTAGCATAGTGCTGCCCTTTGGGCATTAGTTTATTTCCCCATGGGTACAGCCTAACAAGAGCGACAGATAATGAATATGTCAAAAAGACATTAAAATGGACAAACAATAAACAAAATACAGACACACACGCACCTATCCTGCAGTCCACCTCTACAGGCCAACTCCCACTCAGCTTCAGTAGGAAGTCTGCGTTTGGCCCAGTGACAGTACGCCAGTGCATCACTCCATGATACATGCAGCACAGGGTGATTCATCCTGGATAAAAACATAAAATATTATGTTTAATATTATGACTTCTAAACAGGTGTATAACTTATAAACATATCACTTGATTGTACAGTATTATTAGTGATGTATTACAATCATTCAGTACTTGCTCATGTGGTATTAAATTGTTTATGTATTTATTTATTTACCTGTCCTCTATGGTTGAATCTGGTCCTTCTGGGTGTCTCCAGTCTGCACCTTTCACTGGTGACCACCAAGGAGCAGCAGCCACCTACTGACCATAATTACACATTCACAAAGTGAAGTAGAGCTTAGTTATCTATAAATGCACGTCCTGTCTATTTTTGTCTATTTCAATATTGGCTATATTTGGAGATTAAGATCTCAGGTCATGCTGGCACAAAGAGACAGGCTCATTACTTGACTATATTTGTAGTTAATTTTTAACATTTCCAGTCTTTCCAAGGCCTTCTGTTCCTTGGCCCCCTCTTGAATTCATTTCAATTCAGTGTTTCCCTCAAACATATGTGGGTATTGACAGACAGGATGGACATACAAAAATTTTTTTAGGTGAATTTATTTGATCAAACTTACTGTAAAAACTGTAATTTTGTGAAATTTTATTACAGTTTAAAGGATTTTTTTCTGTTTTAATATATTTCAAAATGCAAATTATTCTTGTAATGGCAAAGCTGGATTTTCAGCAGCCAGTCTTCAATGTCACATGATCCTTTAGAAATTATTATCATATGCTGTTTTAGTACTCAAGAAACATTTCTTATAATTAGCAATCTTAAAAACACTTGATATTTTTGTGGAAACTGTGATGCACTACTATTCAAATGGTTGACACAAGAAAGATAAAAAGGAAATTAATACTTTTATTCAGCATGAATGCATTAAATTAATCAAAAAGGACAACAAAGAAGACAGTGTTACAGAAGATTTCCATTTCACATAAATGCTGTTCAGACTTTCTATTCATAAAATAATCCTGAAAACCATTAATAACCCTTAATAGGAACCATTAATAAATGAGCACCAATAACAGTTAAGCATTAGAACAATTTCTTAAGGATCGTGAAACACTGAAGACTGAAGTAATGGCTGCTAAAAATGGAAAGAAGGAATCAAATGAAAGAAATACAAAACAGCTACTGTTTTTATGAAGTCTCTTCAAATTGTAAATTGTAGTGTAGTGTACAAATATGTAGGGAAAATGTACAGCCAGCAGCGAGTTGCTCATTATTGCAAAATAAATGAGAGAAAGAAAGAAAGAAAAAAAGAAAGCTTTGAAATGTAAATATTTTATATCCAACACTAAACTAACAATATAGTTATTAGAAGAATTAAAATGTATGTGTACATGTTTCTCACCGCACGTGACAGAGTGCTCTTCACCTCCTCACTCAGCAATCCCTCGAAAACAAATGAGTCTCCAAAATGCTCAGCCTGTGGATACAGGTAGCTGATTGAGCGAATATGCATATTGATTATTTGTCTCATGGCCCAGTAAACGGTTGTTTTTTTACCTCTGTGATGTAGCCTGTCTGGTTGGTGAAGTGTTGGAACTGCTGGTTTGTGACTTCATGCTCTTCAATGTTAAATGGGTCCAGCTTTATTCTCCTCTGCGGCCCCTCTCCATCCTGTGGTATTCCTGGGTCATCCGTTCCCATCATAAACCAACCTCCCTGCAGCAGCACCAGCTACAGGCACAACATTCAGATGCCTTAAAACAATAACTTATCAAAGAATAATAATACGTATTCATAATCATATTTTGAAACCAATTTGACCTTTTTTTATTTATTAGTAGAATGTTATTTATATTAGAATGTCTATGTTGTCCGTATAATGAAAGTGAATGTGATTTTCAACTCAAAGTATGTTTTCCACACAAAAAGCTACCATATGGTTTTAGATGAAGAGAACTTCAGTTAAATGCAATATACTAACTTCTATGTGCTTTTCTGTTCTTTTGTGAGATTGACAGCCATCTATATATTTTTTAAAAGATGTAATATTCTTGTTTATATTCTTTGGTTTTATATTCGCACATTCACACATTTCCGCGTTAAATAACTTTCTAATTATATGTGCAATAAAGTTATTTTTTTCAAATTCTAATCAGCGACATTTACTTCATTTTTTTCACAATCGATTAAAATGGCCAGGTATTGTTTTGATGGCATATTTACTTGTGAACGTCCACTGAATGTCCAATGTAGTGTGGTTAACAAAGTAATTGAATGCAGCAGTCCGAATGTGCGAATATAAAACCAACTTTACCCAAGTAAAAAACAGCCAATGAAACAAAACAACACTTCGTCACACAAAACAACATACTCGTCAAGAGTATATGATAACTGCAAACATAAGTTATAAATTGAACAAACCTACCTGGCTGCGTATATCATGCTCTGTCTTGTGTGGACTTTCGTTTGCTGTTTTGGAGTATATATTTGCATCATCGTGATGCTCCAGTTTGTTTTCATTACTTACATCAACAGTAACATCCCTTTTCAGTCCCTGACAGCCACAGTCCGTGCTCTGTGACTCCGACGACTGCTGTTCGAGTACGATGTCGCCTACATCACTACGCACTGCTAAAATGCAGAGAAATAAAACTACAGAACCGCTCAGTATTGATGCCATAGCCAGTGTCAAGTCTGCTCATGGTGAACTGTACGTCCGGAAAGAGTCATGTGATCAGTCAGCTGACATGTGTAGCAGCAGCTATGCACAGAAATTTTCAGAAGTTTCAGAAGCTCTCCGTTCTCATTAATCTCAGTTGCAGTTGCTCTGATGGCATGTAACATTTGCTTTAGTTACCAAAAACTGTGGCGAAATCGGTGACTTACAGAAATCTTTGACAAGATCGTGGGCTACATTAAACGTTTGTGCGAGAACGCACATTGTCTTGGGGAGTATTTTAAAGTGATGCTGAGAAACAGGTTCATTGCATAAAGAAATTATCTTTTTAGACACGATGTCTGGGTGCTGTAGCTTGCTTTTATTTCATCATTATTATTTTACTGTGTGTTCCATTACATCTGGAATTATTTTATTTAGGACTTTATTTATTTAGGACAGACTGTCTGTATTTAACTCTGTTTAACCTTCTCTGTTCTGTATTCTTAAAGGATTTTGGTCTGATTGCTCTGATGTGGACAGCTGCAGAAAATCATCAGGGACGTTACATCTGACAAAATAGGAAGTTTTTCAAATGGCTTTAAAAAAAAAAATTCCACTATGGTGATGTCTAAATTTCTCTCGTCCAAAGGTTGGAAAGCATTTTTGATGTGAACAGCAACATTAACACAGAGAGGTCACCAAATCCAGCGAGGCAGCATAACAGGCCACCAAAATCTGTTACTGAACTCCATTTCACATAGAATGCATTTAAAGTTATTCAAATTCACTCTGTTGATGTCTAAGCTTCCCTCTTCTATATTGTAGAAATCATTTTGGAACTGCAACAGACATATAGAGTCATATAAAATCTCTTCGCCCACTCTTTTTCACACAGAATGGATTAAATGTTGTCCAAATTTACTTTGGTGATGTTAAAACTTATGTCTTCTGTATTTTAGAAGTATTTTGGTCTGATGTGAACAGTTGCAGATATACAGCATGGTCATACAATTTGACAAGGCAGCACATCAGGTTATCAAAATCTGTTTTTGCCATCTGTTTTACCCAAGATGACTTTAATTGATATCCAAATTTACTCTGGTGATATCTAAACTCCCTGACCTGATGCCCTGATAAATAAGCTTGAGTAATATAATACGTCTCATGAAAATGTGCACAGCTTTTCAGATGCTGCTTTTCTGCAAATGCAATGGAAGTTGATATAGCGATAGGGGCCCTAAAGGCATCTCCAGTACTGCTGAAATTTCTCAGCTGATTTTCACTTATTTATAGTACCTTTGTATATGCTGGGTTAAATACAACCCAGCACTGGGTAAAGTATAGACAGAACCAGCGATTGGGTTGTTTTGACCCAGCAGTTGGGTTACTATCCAGAAGGTTGGGTTAAACACGTAACCCAAACTTCTGGGTCAAAACAACCCAATTGTTGGTTTTGTCCATATTTTACCCAGAATTTTTTTAGAGTGTACAGCTAATTAATGTAGCGTTGCTTATGATTTAGGTTACAGTGTCATTTTAATGAAACATGAGCAAAATTTAAAACAGCAGTGGGGCAAGTTTAATAACACCACTAACAAACAAATATGTGACCCTGGACCACAAAACCAGTCTTAAGTCACACAGATATATTTGTAGCAATATTTTATCAAAATTATTGATTTTTATTTTATGCCAAAAATCATTAGGATATTAAGTAAAGATCATGTTTAGTGAAGATAGCCTATGTTGTAAATTTCCTACCGTAAATGTATCAGAACTAGTAATATGCATGCACTTAATTTGGACAGCTTTAAAGGTGATTTTCTCATTATTTAATTTTTTCTTGCACCCTCAGATTCCAAATAGTTATGACAATATCTCGGCCAGCTATTGTCATTTAATAACAAACCATACATCAATGGAAAGCTTATTTATTCAGCTTTAATGTATAAATCTCAATTTCCAAAAATTGACCCTTATGACTGGTTTTGTGGTCTTGGGTCACATATTTCAAAATTTGTTACATCACTTGCTTGTCACCCCTACTTACACATTTTTGCATAATTTGGCTATAAATAAACACAGTTTCTCTATAGTCTCTACAGACCAGCCAGACCCTTCACAAGAAGAACAAAATTATTTAGTCAAATGAAAGGGAAATTCTGGGTCTTGTAGTTCTTGAATACGGCATAATATTGAAATAACCGTGGCGTAGTACAACTGAAACACAGTTTCCCAGAATCCCGTCGTATTGCACTGTTGACAGAGTCACTCGGCGAGCCGAAAAGAGACGAACATCGGGGCGATGGACCGCTGCTGGACTCTATGCGGAGTCGGGATAATAACTTTCTTAAACTGAGGACGAAACGTTTGGGAAAATACCGCGGACACTTTTGCTCCAACTTCGTCGGAGAGAGGTGAGAGAGAGACTACACACGAATAAATGGACTACTAAGAGTTTTGTTCATGAATTTTGGTGAATTAAATATTTATCTTATTTGCGGGAGAGCATCGCGCGCCCTGCTGAACCCGCCCCTAGGTTACAAAAACTGCCATGAGAAACTCGCATATAGAAGGATAAAAAAGATACAAACTTAACGAGGAAGAAAAAAGTGTGTCATTTGGCCGGCGCTGATGTTTTATTTAGCTAGTTTAACGCAATAATCCACAACGATGTTGAGATTAAGTCTGGTATCGTTAGTTTAATCGCATTTATGACACGCAGTTCATAAAATGACTCTGCTTTTCACAAATGCGTTTGCAGGATAAAGTTAGTGTGTACATCCCTGTTCTCATTTCTGTCTTTTTCGTTTTGACATTGTTGACAAGGGTAGAAAATTGAATTAGTTTCTGTAGTCAAGACGGACGATCTGCTGATGTTCAGGAGATAAGATGGGACAGAATCTGCATTACGCCTGCAACAGCATCAGATGAAGCTGCAATAAGTACAAATAGGCTATATATGTTTCTTGTAATAACAAAGAACAGTTTTGTATGCTTTTTGCTTTGTAGGTAAAAAGAAATTCACATGCAAATCCCTCCTCCGCACATCTCTCTCTCTCTCTCTCTCTCTCTCTCTCTCTCTCTGTGCATATTAACGGTTTGGTTGGCTAATCATTTGTTAATCAAATCTAGTAGTAACAGGAAGAATCTGTGGTGATGATACAGTCGTCAGTGGACTTACATGGAACTGACAGTACAGTATGCTCACAAATCCTGTTTCTTTTTGTCATACAGCAAACCTATTTCTTATCAGATGTGTCTCATCAGTACATTTCAATGTCTTCATGTCTTTATATTGGATAAACCACAATTTTTAAAATGAACAAAGACTTGGCTTGTATAGTATTTAAGTTTAAAAATGTGTGATACCATTTACAGGAATACTACGAGAGTAAATAAAACTATTTATTTTCAATGTATTTTTTTAATTAAAACAAAATAAGTACTTTTAGATAACAAATTCATATTATTATTATAATTTAGCACTTAGCTTCAAAGGTGTTGGCTGTTTTGAGTTAATTTAAATGGAATCCATTGTTGTATTTATGTATTTTATAAGCATTCAAATGTATTTTGGTATGTTGGTACAGTATGTCAGTTGCAAATTTGACACCGAATGTTTATTTTTAGAATGATATTCCAATGTGCTGGACTTGGAATGATTATCCAGCCAGTTAAGTTAATAAATAACTCACCAACTTGTAATTTACCAGCTTCTGGTTATCAAAACTCAGTGGAGGAATGGGTTTTTGGGATAAACTGAATTAGAATTGAGAATTTGAAAAGTAGTAATGTAAATTTAGGATGGATTTAGCTTAAACTATAATAACAAAAGAATAAAGATGCAGCAGTCAGTTTTAGAGTCCTCAACTTGTTTGTTTTTCTTCACATCATGGGTTACCAATGATTGACTATTTAATATCACATGTTGTTATTTAGTTCATGCATTGGGCCACTTGTGGTTTTAAGCCAATTATGCTGTCTTTGAAGACATCAAATTGGTTTAGACATGAATATTCTTTCTTTGTTTTTGTGAAAACTTTCTGTTTAAAAAGCTCTGCAGAGATTTTATTTATTTATATATGTTCTTATATATGTCTAGTATATCTATAGGTCTTTTTATGGTTAGAGCTCACTGTTAGGCTTGTTTGTTTAATGATAAACCTGCACACAGACCTTGTCATAACCTCTGACCTCTGCAGGTGGTGGAGTGGTTGCCATGGTCGATAAAATGTCAAGTTTCCTGCACATTGGGGACGTTTGCTCCCTTTATGCCGAAGGCTCTACCAGTGGCTTCATAAGCACTCTGGGGTGAGTTGATTGACACTCCCTGTTATGATATAATGCTATGAAATAGCATGTTCATAAACTTTAGTTGAAAGCAGATTATGAGATATTATGAGCAGGACATTTTAAATGAATTTGTTCCAAGAGTGATTATTACAGCAAATAAATGATTAACAAGCAGAACCAGCTGATTTGTTAAAGGTCCACATACTCTTTTTCCATTAATTCCTCAACATTAACCCCCCTCTGTTTTCTGCTGAAAGAAAGAAATCTTAAAGGAATATTTCACCCCTCCAAAAATGGCATCATTTACTCACTGTGTTTTTTGAAAATTGAATGATTTTCTTTCTTTTATGGAACACAAAAGGAGATGTTTAGCAGAGTGTCTAAAATTTTGAAGCAAGCCTTTCTTTAAAATACTACGTATTTTTGACCCCCTTTATCAAACAAACCTATGATAAGACTTTAATATAATGTACGTGTCATATGGAGCATCAGTCTCCATTTATTATAAAAACATCAACTAGTACAAAAATTTCAGTAGTACTTTATTTTACAGTCCTGTTCCTCATGAACATACTATGTACTTACTATAGTAATTACAATAAGTAGGTATTATCCCTGCACCTAGCCCTAAAACTACCCCTACCCCATGTAGTTACCTTATATTACCAGTACTTTCTTATGTAGGTACACTGTAAGTAAAAGTAAGTACATGTACTCTTGTGTTTCTTTGGAAGAAACCAAGGTAATACAGGTTTGGAACGGCAAGAGGATTAGTAAATTTTTACAGGTTTTTAATATTTGGGTGATCTTACCCTTTGAAGATCAAGATGACATTTTGCTGTGGTTGAGTGCTAATCTTTGATGTGTAGATAAGAATAACCAGCTGTCAGCAGTTTAACCCTGTGTATGTGTGTGTGTGTCTGTGTTTTTGGCTGACTGGTCGTGGAATTTGGACCATGTCCAGTAAGCTGCTGCTGCTTTGGGCCAAAAAAGGCTAAATACAGGCACACACTCACAAGTGCACACCATTATTTACTCAGTCAAATGCGCAGATGCACAGACAAACCAAAAGTACAAATATCTATAGAGTAACACTCTCGTTTGTTTCTTTCAATCAGGTTGGTTGATGACCGATGTGTTGTCCAACCAGATGCAGGGGACCTGAACAATCCACCCAAGAAGTTCAGGGGTGAGCAGTTTGTGTGTGTGTTTGTGTGGATGTTACACTGGTTTATTTTCAGTTAAGACAGGAAGTTCAGTTACTTAAACTGGGCTTTGAAGTCAAAGGTCACACATACCCTAGAGAAAAGTATATAATTTCCATGAAAACCACTTAATTTAGCAAGTCATCCTTCATTCTTTGGAATTAGTTTACCATTGTAGTCCAAAGCTTGTATTGTATCATTGTCAAACAAATCTTTGAACGCATAAATCAGTCTCAAACAGTCTGATCCTATTTCTATGGATGCTTACTTTGCTGTGGAAATTGTTACCAACACAGAAAGTGCAGATCTACTTAGTTAAAGGACTTGAAAAATGGTTGTACTTCAAAGGCTGCTCACAAGATTGTGTGTGGTTGCGGCTGACTGCCCTCTAAACTCCCCACATCACTCAAAATGCATCTGCTGGTGACACTGAGAAGCTACATCAGGAGTAGGTGTGTAAGTGAGTACATTTATACATCAGTGTGTGCTGGTTTTCATCATTAGTTGGCTACTGAATATTAAAGGGATAGTTCACCCAAAAATGAAAATTGGAAGTTTTTTAGCTTACCCCAAGGGCATCCGGGATGTAGGTGACTTTTTTCTTCATCAGATCCATTTTGGAGACCGTTATAGTCTGTCAGTCATATAATGGGAGGTATAGGGAACTTGGTCTATGAGAGGAAAAAAAAAACATGCACAGAGAATTATAGGTTTTTTTTCCCTCTCATAGACCAAGTTCCCTATACCTTCC
>SCHK01027331.1:0-11701 GCA_004124795.1 Poropuntius huangchuchieni
TTTAAACAACTTCCTTTTTGGGCTCTGTGTGAGCGTGCAGCGTCGGTGTATCTGTCAAAATAGTCAAAAGAGACACAGGCTCTTCAAACGGACGCTGCAAAGTGTTATTTTTTCTGTGGGCAACTGTAACTGTTGGGAATTAAAAAATAAATAAATAAAATTCGGAGTCCCGCCTTGTTGCCAAAGGCTGCGAAGTCCACCCACTAACGTGTGATTTGAAGTTTGTCAAGATTACAAAAGACTGTAAGGTAATGTTGGATTCAGTGGTGAAGGTGATGAAACGTGTGACAAAATCCTTTTGATGCAATCGATGGAGGTTCGAATCCGCCTTTCGACAAACTTTTTTCTCCCTTTTCAAATTTCAAATCATATCAGAAAAGCGTTTATTTTTAATAGAAATGAAAGAAATAATCAGAAAGTTCAAAATAAACTTTAGTGCTTTTATGGAATAGGAGTTGGTTACGTATTCAAGGGCGTGCAAAGATGGGTAACATTTTGATCATATGTAGTGGGCCGGTCTGGGCCAAAATGCCAGGGCCAATTTTTTGTCCCAGTCCCGCCCTGCCTGGAGGTGTAGTAGAGGTAAAAAACGATATAAATACTGTTTGTTTTCTCACACAAACCGCTCGTTTCGTGTCTTAGGCCATCGATGTGTACTTACGATGGGGATTGTTTAATTTGGACTTCTCTGTGCATGCTCTTTTTCCCTCTTATAGAGGTGGTGACCTTTACCTGCATTATATGACTGACAGACGAGAACGGTTTGACCTAAAAATATCAAAATTGGAACTACTAACGAAAAAAGACACCTACATATTGGATGCCCTTGGGGTAAGCAGAAACATACCAAATTTCAATTTCAAAGGGAACTATCCCTTTAAACAGTCTATGTAAATACACCTCAATGCCACTTCAGATCCAGCTTCTGTGCCACATCTGCAGTGCAAGGATGGTTTTTGATGATACTGCTTTCATTTGATTGGTAACAGTGCTATGATGCTAACTGGTATAAAAAATTAAAAGACATTCTATAGTATGTAACCTGTTCACCATACTCTGTAATGCTATATCTTTCTCACTAAAGCTCTTATCATTTTTATGGGAACAGAAACTGTTTAAATTGCCATTTAGTATACTAAAGTATATTGTTCCTCAGGAAGTGATAAAAGTGAATGATGTGAATATAGAAGCACAGATAGAGAAACTGCTGTCTGTTTGAAATAAAAATCTGATCTGCTGCTCAGGATGACCTCATAGTATACAGTGCCCTCCACTAATATTGGCACCCTTGGCAAATATGAGCAAAACGCAGCTGTAAAAATAAACCTGCATCATTTATTTTTCGAACTTTCATTAAAAAAAATAAAAATAACAGAATTCTAACCTTTCATTGAAGTAAAACAACTGATGAGGGGAAATAAATGTTTTACTCCAATGCATGATGGCCACAATTACTAGAAATTCTTATGCGTAAAATATCTCTGAAGTATATACCCATTCAAATATAAAAAATTTTTAGCACACCAGGGTGACAGCATGAAATTGTCCATCCATGACCTATAAATATGAGGACACAAAGGCCAAATTCCCTTAATCATCCTTCACATAGACTAAAACCAAAGAATTTAGTTCTGATGTGCAGAACAAGATTGTTCAGCTTCACAAAATAGTAAGTGACTGTAAAAAGAAAAATGGCTAAAGCATTAAAATCCCCATTTCCACCATCAGGGCAATAATGATGAGGTTCCAAAAGAACGATGCTACAAATCTACCTGGAAGAGGACTTGCGCAATCAACGTTTCAGTCGTGGAATGTCATCAATAAAACAGCTTGTAAATATGTCATGTAACAGGTAAGCCTTCATTTTCCATATAGCTCGATAGTTAGCAAGAAAAAATAGCTGTAGACAGGAACATTATTACATATGCACTATATTACGTATTCATTATATTCCTAGTGATGTCTCATTTATTGAATGTTTGAATACATCTGTCAAGAAAAGAAGTTATAACAGCCACCATTTAAATGTTGATGTTTCAACAATGAATTGAAGTAAAATAGACATAATAACATATAATAAACATATCATTAAATGTTCATATAAAAACTAATGTGCAATTTATATGTTTGTATACCACATTTTTATATTAGTGTTAAACATCATATCTAAAAATAAATAGCAATTAAATTTGAACCAACTGACTTTTTTTTTTATAATTAGTTTCTTGTATAATTTACAGCTTAACTTAAAAAATGTTTTCCTGAAGAAAAACTGACATGTACTGTACTTGATATATATCCAAACAAATCAATATTTAATCAGGTCGACGCAAAAACTTGTGAATTGGATTTAAGCAGATTAGTGAAATCTTTTCAATAATACCCAGCCCTACAAAGTAGTATCATAGTAAGCCTATTGCCCTCAGATTTACCATTAGATTTACTATTGTTCTACTGCACGGAGAGGAGGAGAGTTTGAGTGGCCAAAGACTCTCCAAGGATCACAGCTGGAGAACTGCATAGATTAGTTGAGTCTTGTGGTCAGAAACCTAAAAAAAAATAAAATCAAACAGCCCCTACTTTACCACATGTTGTTCGGGAGAGTTTAAAGAAAAATCCTCCTCGCTCATCCAAAAACAAACTCCAGCATATTCAGTTGTCAGACACGACTGAGAGTGGTTATAAGAGTGATTTATTTGGGAATACGAATGGACAGTGCTCAGGTAAAACCACATAAATGGTTTTAAAAAAGTAAACAGGTACGCATTATTGGTCATTGAAAGTTTTAGTTAAATACATGATCAAAAGACAGGAAAAAAAAAACAATCATCAATATTTATACAATGAGAGTCACAGTTTGCATGGTTTTGAAACACAAGATAATCAACTAGAAAGCATGTTTTAGTAACATGAATAATTTTACATTAGAGATGAGCCAGATTGATTTTTCAGATGAAAATGCAAACTCATTTAAACTTATACTTGTGTCATTATAAAATTTGTACTTTTTGGAAACAAAACCTTCTATCTTCCCATTCCTGGTGTCCAACTCTAATGTCCTGAAAAGTTATGGATTTGTTTGATCGTGTTTAGCGTTGATAATGATGAGAGTGACATACAACACCAAGATGACAATGCCAATACCAAGAGCAGTATTGTTAAGAGTGAACGCCATTCTGGAGTGTCTCTCTGCTAACTGTTGTTGTCCAGACATGTTGGCATTCCGAGTCTGTGAAAATAAACGTAAAACAATGTCAGTTATGCCACTTCTGTTTTTCAGCAAGTGTGCTTTGTAGGTTTTACATTGTAGTAGTAAAGCTATAATGTGACCTGCATCCGTGTTTCACATGACTCTTCATAAATCAATAAATGTTTGAACTGATGGTACTATTTCAAATTGATACACCAGCTTTTATGATCCCATTGTGACCTCTTATGCAATAATGGAAACACAGGGCAAGTTTCAAGTGTCAGGACTTATAGATTTGCATGTACGTGTTACATCCTGAAATGGTTTCATTTCCTTTATCTGAACCATCATGTATTGCGTTTCCTTTTTTAAACTCATTTAGTGTATTTAATTTGTATACAGTGAACTATAGCATATTGAAGAACAACAAAAATATGCTTCAGTAACTTCACATAGAGAAAGTTCACAGATGTGTACAAAGTAATGGTTAAACTGGGATGCTCTATCATGCCACAACTCTTTCTCAATAACAAAAAGTCACACCTCTTACGGGAAAAAAGGTGTTTGTTAAAATGGAGGCAAGCATCTGCTTAGTAAATGAGGTCAATTTAGAAACTCGAACCGTATTTATCCAAGCGTGTTAGTTATGAGGAAGTTACAGAAGTGAACTTTTGTTTTGAAAGCTCACAGTCATGTGATCAGAACCTAACTTATGCTTGGCTCCCTTTTGTTTCAATTTTTTTTTTTTACGTATTTAAACAACAAAATATAAACGTGTAATTTTTAATTGTCATCTATGATTTCTCCATTTCTCTGAATAAACAAAGTGTTGTTCATTAAGCCTTTGAAGTAATATTTCACTCCAAAATTACAATGTGATCATTTACTCACCTGCATGCTGGTTAAAAACAAAGATATTCGAATAAAATATATCTTCTTTTATGGTCCACAGAAGAAAGAAAGTCATATGAGTTTGGAACAACATGAGGGTGAGTAAATGATAATGACATTATCATTTCAGGGTGAACTTTGTTTTGAAATTAAAGTGATTTCAGGGGGAAAAGATCTTTAAACATTTACAAAGCAAAAACAATTAGGATTTAAATAATAAAGGTTTAACTATAGAGATTGCTTTTTTTGACTGAACAAGGCTAGTGTATCTTATTTGTTTGACACAAATAAACATTTTAAATAGGTTAAGAAATGAACTAATGCTTACATTGAGAGAGAAAACCAGTGCAGCGATGCCCAGAGGTAAGCAGCAGCACAGCATGGTAAAGATGGAGTAGCCCAGGTAATCTGGCAGCGGATACGCCAGTGGAGTGGTGGTCACATAAACTGCAGGTTGCACGGTGACCGCAGCATGTCCTTGATATGGTCCTTGGCCGTATGGCCCTGGAGCTCCATATTGCTGGGGTTGATAGCCAGAAGTGCTCTGGAAGTTCCCTGGAGGAGGCTGTCTAAGATGGTCCTGGTATGGTGGCGGCCCAGGCTGTAGCAGCTTGGATTTCTCTGATGTATTCCAGTCTTCTTGGGGCTCCATTGTTCTGTTTGGTAAACTTAGACTGTCTTATCTTCTTTGCGCTTTACAGAGATGGCACACCTTTGTGGACTCTGGCTTAGATGAATCAACTTTTTCCAGTGACGAACCTTGGATGTTATTATGGTCACGAGGAGATTTATAGGAAGTGAATGGGAGGCGGATTGTAGGTGGAGCGATGGCGTTTGAGGAAGTGACAGCAGGTGTGACAGATTCAGTTCCCTTGTCCACACAGTAATATACAGTACAAACGTAATATTCACATGTGTTGAAATCATCTGGTTTAAAATAGGCATTTAAAAATAGACATTTGCACAGACAGAAATAGACATTAATAAACATTTGCTTGAATAGTCATTGTGACTTTTTGGATTTTTTATGTTTGTGTGCATGTGTGTGTGTGTGTGTGTGTGTGTGACCCTGGACCACAAAACCAGTCATAAGTCATAACCATTTATTAGCAACAATCTTTTCACTCAAATAATCAACATATCTAAACATTGTGTGCAAGTTATATTGCTGGTTGGTAGTCAAAGCCAGGCCCACTTACAGTTGTTTTTGTTTATTTCAAAACTGAAAGCCATGGCTGAAAACTTGTGGTCACATGTGGAAAACATGTGCAAGGGAAGACTTAATGTTAGACAGTAGTATATTAAATTTTAGCAGTTTATAAACAATTTGTTTTTTATATGTATTATTTTTTCATATATATGTTTAATTATTTAAAGAAAGGTATTAACATTGTCTCACTAATCTTAATGAATAAAAAGCAACTATTGGTCAAAAGTTACAGCTAACGAAACACTTTAAAGTGAAATATTAATAATTTCATCTTTCCAGGGCAGGATTAACAGGGCAGGCTAGGTGGTGGGGTGGGGTGGGGGTCCATGATTGGTTGTGGAGGACAGGAAAAGTAGGCCTAGATTTATTGACCAATGGAAACACCAGTGTCCAGTGTCTGTGCTGTGTCTCCCAAAAAGTTATGAGCAGTGCAATGTCTTTGTACTTGTTTAAACTAGTTATAGCCAGGTATCTTTTAATCACCTTGGCTTTACAGGAGCACAAGGGAAACAAACACCAAAAGTCATGTGATGAAATGGCACTACTTGATTAAACCGCACAACATGACAGAACAAGCTAGACCAGATCTATGACTCTGGCACAGTGCCTTCAAACTAGATTGATGCTGTTGCTGCTCAATTGAAGTGATAACCAGTGCTTTATCCATTTGTATTCGATACGCAACATGTATACCATTATTTGTGAACAAAGACTATGTGGTAAAGCTGTAAAGCTTGGTTTAATGTAAACTGAAGTCTTGAGGTAAACTGTACTCAAAGCATCAATCCACACACCACCCTTATTTACCATACAGGTACTAAAGCTGTAGAAATATGGAATTATGATTATTATAAATGTTAGTATTGTTAGAAGCTACTAATATTAAATATTGCGTAATGTAAGGGCATGTTTTATATATTCAAGAAAATATCAGAAATATCTATTTGTTTCTGTCCTTTATTTATTAAAGAATTTATTTATTTCAATTTAAACATTTATGGGGAAAGGTGGGCCAGATGAGCTGAATTTTACCCCAAGCAAAGCTGTTTTGCTTTGACCTCATATTTATGGTGTTAATGAATTTATGCTTTTAATGTCAGTGAGTTGGAGATTTAAGGGCTTGGAAAGAAAATAAAATAAAAAAAAGAAGAATAAACGTGTGTGTATATATATATACAAATATTTTTAATATAAAAAATATATACGGGGCCCTTGGGATTGCTTTGGCCCCAGGGCCCTATGTGTTTTTAAGCTGGGTTTGCATCTTCTAAAAAGGGAAGTGGGATGTTCTAAAATCCATGTGAAACCAGTATAATTGCCAAAGTTATCAATTAAATAAATCAAAACCCACTGATTTCCTCAGACAAAACCTTCCAGGTTCAACATATAACCAAGATTGGGTTAAAATGTGCATAGCATTAGTCTAAATTACCTTTAGTCCATTCTATTACTGAACAATTTGTTTGTTCCAGCACTTTGTAAAGGTCAAAAACATAGTCTTTTTCTCTTAATGGATTTTTTTTGGTAATGCTAATTACTGTTTTATTACTTATATTATGAGCTGATTATGGATAACGTGTTTGCTTTCGTAGATAATATTGGTTGAGGATATATATTCCAGTCAGGATGATTCCCACAACAAGGGCGAGATGGTTCAGGATGAGTGCAATTTGAGAGTTTCTCGCTGCTTTTCTCCTCTGTCCAGTAGCGTTAGCAGTGCGAGTCTGTAAAAGTAAAGATGAAATCCTAAGTGTCAGTCACTGGTTGAGCATACATGTGGGAAAGCACGTCAGCGGGAAATCAGACCTTGAACCACAAACCACAATGTGCTATGAGCAAGAGTACTTATACAGACACATTTTTTAGCATCACCCAAGACTATTTACATAGGTTTTTATCACAATTAAGAATGAGAAATGGTTGTTGCTGCTGCTTTTGTTTTTGTTTTTTAATAGTAACTACATTACTCAACTCAAATTACTGTCATTTTACAACATAAGCATGTAGAATGCCTCTATACTTCTGAAGTGAACGATACAGAGACTTGTATATCTGGCATAATGATGAGCTGATGACAAAGAAAATTCAATTTCCCTGACTAGAGTTCAGTATGGATGTGTGGTTATGGCTCAAACTTGAGACTAATCTTTTTTTCTTAGACAAGATATTAGCTGAATACTTAGATTTGCTGACAGTTGTCAGATAAAAAAAAATCAATTTCTCTACATTAGAGTAACTGTATGTCCTTTTTTCCCAGGACATGTCCTGGTTGGTATTTCTAACTGCCTAAAATGTCCAGGTTTTCGCTTTGCTTTCCTGTTGACTACAATCCTCGTGCGTTAGGTGCATTTGCATTTCTTAGACTGTTCTCTCGAAATCCCACCTTCTTGCGCACCGTGATTGGTCGATTATGTACAGTGCCTGCATGCTAGTGGTCAAACTACTTTTCAGTCCTTACATTCAGTGAGTATGAGAACATTATGAAAACAAAGCCAATTAATAAATCCCAGCCAGGACATGTCCAGAAAAAAAGAAGATATAGCAGGACATAGCACTCTAAATGACTCTTCAGAGTGTCAAGAAAAAATGTTTGCATTACAGAACTTACAGTATAAATAATGATGCTATACGTTTTGAAAAAGATCCAACAAACTATGATCATATTATCATGCATGAATTCTAAAAAGATACGACTTTCTAGTGAGTCAATGTTGAGAACTGTTCTGAAGATTAAAGAAAGCAAATGCTGGTTTAACATTAGCTTCATTAAGTCCCTTCAGCACTGTGGTTTTCAGTGCTGCACTGCAGGACTTTCCAGAGCATGCACCTGACGTGATGCATTGCAAGAAACAGAAAAAAGAAGGGTTTAGTGGCTAAGGTGAATTCAGGGTGAAGATCTGCTTGCTTCTATTTTACCTACATGGCAACCACAACTGTCTTTGAATTTCCATTGTGTATAATAATCAACATTGCAGCTAGTACAGCACCAGTGCAGACTAGTAAAAGACCATGTCCTCCTAGGGGTCAAAACTGAAAATGTGGCCTTTTACATAACGCTTGATTTATAATTTGAACAACATAAATATGAACAAATCTTGAGGAAGCTTAAAAAAAGCTTGCACTATTTAAATCAAAGAATCTACCTTTGTAGCATTAAAATGGTCAAAAGATTTCTAAATGCTGTTGTTTTGAACCTTCTATCAAAGATTTTTAACATTGATAATAATAAGAAATGTTTTACTGAATGTTTCATAAAAAAAATATTCCCTAATCATTTGAAGGGTTTGTATTTATCAACTGTAAACCTAGAAACCTGTTTGCGATAATATGCAAAACCTTCCTGCTGAGGAAGAAATGGCTTCTGTGCAAAGGGAAGAAGAATACAACCAAAGATAAATAAATAAATACTTACAGCTCTGGAGAAATAAAGAGCGATACATCCCAGAAAGACAAAACAGAAAAATATGGTACATTTGGAGTAACACATGTAATCCGGCACAGGCTCAGCTGGTGGTTCATGGCTCATGCTCTCAGAGGGTTGGACAGTGACCACAGACTGGTCGGTATCAGATTGGACTGCAGGAGGATTCCTGTCATTGCTGTCCTGAGGATGTAGTGGAGATAATTCCAGGTCCATGCCTGGTAACTTCCACCCTTCGTTTAGAGAGATATGCCTCTTTGTTTTTCAGATGAGTCTTTTCTCAGTACCTTGGTCTTTTATGGTGAACAGTGTGAAAAGTAGTTTACTAGGGTGTGGTGAAGGAGAACCAAAGTGGGCTAGTTTTTAGTTTAACCACACAGTACTCTCCAGATAGCACAAACTATCAGTCCAAATGTGGCAGATAGCTGGCATGGGCGAGCACATACAGTATGGGCCAAACTTTCACCATATATGCTTTGCCATGGCTTTAGAATTGGAAGGAATGTTCTTTTGTATAACTCTTTGTATTGAGGTATATGGGCCAGATGACAGAATGATGCAGCTGAGATATAACACACTGTGGAATATGTTAACCTTTGGTTTACATTTGGTTTCAACTTGGAAAAATACACGTAATCTGCAGAAGGTTAGTGACAGCCCACATCTCAGTCTATTCAACAACACCATTGGTTGCTATCTTTTTCTTTTTTTCTTTTTCTTTTTCTTAGCTTGCCTTGAAATCCTGTTGGTGGTTTACTGAAAATGTGACTGACAGCTATTTATATAGAGCAGGGGCATTCTTTTTTTAAAATTCACATGCTTGTTGAACATCAACAGAAAGGCATTCATAACAGAAAGATTCAAATATAAATGTTCATATCACACCCTCTACAACATACCACATAATAATTTAAAGATAAAAACAAAAAAGAAAATAAACAAAATATAAATACAAAGAAAAAAAAGGGTGAGTAAGGAAAAAAAAAAACTTATCTTTGAGACCTTTCTTTCCTCTTAATGTCTCCAAATACAGTATGTTATAAATTCCTCTTTTTACATTTATGTATGTTAAATTTCAGCAAAAGCAACAAACCGTTGCTATCTAATACTTAAAAATAAAAATAAAAAAATTAGCTGTATGAATCTCTATGAGGACTCATTAAAATAGTAAGCGAAATACTATTACCTCCTTTGACCCAAAACCTTGGACATATACCTTGATCTTTATAAAGCTTTCTAAAAAGATTTTTAAAGGTTTGACCAAAACCAAAGTGTTTAAGAGTTTGCAAAAATAAAAGGGTGTTCCACCGTGTCAAAGGCCATATAGAAATCCAAAAAATAAAATGACACCATCTTCAGTTATAAAAACCAATTTTTTTTGTTGCATTTCTACGTATATCTCTTTGACCAGCAGACGTCTCCAGGTTGAGGTGCTTGGAGTGCTTCAAAACAGTGAATCATTTTGTGAAGCAGTTAGTTCAATTGATTCGAAGCCTCAAGAGCTCTTTAGACATGGCCACATTTGCTATTCAACTTTAGTACAGGCATGGGTTAAATTAATGTATGTCTAACAGCTCAAGCTAATTAAGTGTTGTTGTAGAGTTTCCTAATTTTACTCTATAGGGCACAATATATACCACTGACTTCAAAACGGCATGTTGAATAGGGGTTAAATAATTATGATGTAGCTGCATCAGAAATAAATGCTATAACTCAAAAACATTACACTATTGTATATATTAACATTATCACTTTTAATTTGCTACTAAACTGTTACAGATGGGAAAAACAAACTCTGAATCTCTTGAAAAACTGTTTAAATTATTATTAATTATTATATGAGTATAGTAATAGTAGTAGGAAATTCTGTGTTTAGAATTCATTTTCTTTTGTCACATTTTGGATATTTTTACTTAAACTTTCACTTCTGTTTAAACACTGAGAAGAGTGAAACCCGTATTTTTGAGAACAAAACAATATTTTAAATATGTGAACATTCATAAATGTCATTTGTATGTTCTCACGTTTACATTATGTATTTAACAGATGCCTTCTGTTTTTAAGGGGAGGAGAGCCAAACTTTTCAGCATGATTGAAGGTACAGTAATGTCTCAAGTTTCACTGCAGGCGCCACCTGATGGTAACAATCAACATGTAACATGAACTCAGGAAAATAAAATCTTGTACACAGATAAGGATGATTTCATGATTTCTGAGCTTGTTTTTGGGGGATCTTCTCCCTCTATACGATAACAGGTTTTATTTACATTTTCTGGGACACATTTCTCAATGTAGGTCACTTTTTCAAAATGCTTTTTTATTGTACTCCTAACCGACTTTCAGCTTGACGCATGCAGCAGTTAATTTCACATTCAAAATGCACTAAAACTAAACTACCAAAACCCTTAATACATGTCTCAGATCAACTCATTCTTCTATGATGCTAGCAAAGGAGCTAGGGAGCCATCTGTACTTACAGTAATGATTCATACAGTTTTTCTCAGTCGCTTTGGTGCATTTCTAGAATCATCCTTAGGATTTGCAAAGAAGTATGTGCGTTTCTCAAAACAATTAGTAAAAACAGCACCATACAAGGGATTTCCTGCAAAAGCCTGTAAATCTTTAGTTCATCTCTCAAAAGTAAATATTTATGTCAATGAACATAACAGTGAATGAAAGGTCCTTGTGTCATTGTTCACAAACAAGATAAACAAGATAAAATGCTCATGCTGTCAATATAACAGTGCACACTGTTAGTATTACTTGATGTAAACTATGGCAACATTTTGGATGACAGTTACTGTACTGAAATGCAGAAGGCTGTGCTTCTTATGTATGCCATATATCCATTTCAAAAGCACAAATGTATGCATTACTGTATGTGGGATATTGATTGAAAGTGACTGTTTCAAAATGTTTGAATTATTGTAGATATGGTCGATCTCCCAATATTACAGTTTTTCTCAGTCGCTTTGGTGCATTTCTCGAA
>SCHK01027392.1:1283-16355 GCA_004124795.1 Poropuntius huangchuchieni
TAAATTTATCCAATTCTGTTCAGATGAAGAAACAAACTCATCTACATCTTGGATATGGTCAATATAGAGCACATCATTATGTGTGTTTAGGGAGGTTTATATGAAACATACTTTCATATACTTGTGTTTACAAATGCTACTTATTTAAATACTTATTTATCTGTTCTGAGTTGCTGCAGAAGCTTGTAATCAACGATAAGAGATTAAAAGAAGCATTGAAAATGATTGTAAAGTGTGGAGTGGTAGAGGTTGAGCACCTGTCCTTTTGTGCTCTTTTTTCCATTTTGCATCAATAAAATAGAGTGAAAGAGAGATACAACAAAGAGCTTAAGCAAAAAAGGCAAAAACAAAAGCAAGAACAGCTTTTGAAAAAGTCGTTTTGATATATTGCAGCGTCGTGGAGGCGTAATTAAACAATATTTCTGGGCTTTGGTGGAGCCCCTCAGCATATGCCGTATGTCACCTCGCTTCATCATTGACAAGCACACCAGCCTCAGCAAATAAACCAGAGCAGGGCCGGCAAATCAAGATTTATTAGACTTTATACATTTATACCTTTCTCGTGATTTTATTCCAACCCTTTAAATATATTTACATGGAAAACAAAAACTATATATACATATATATAAGAGTGTATCTTGTGCTTATAGGATGTTTTTGCATTAGATAACAACTGAGCAAATACTGGCCATTAATTGTTGGTTTTCAGTTATTGACCTTATTAGTATTTAATATTGGCCATTATAGCAGAGCAATACAAGTTTTGAGCTAGTAGCCTGGAATATCTGCTAAATCTGCAGGACAGATACTGTAAGTACAAACATCACCCTGAGGAAGAGAACAACAGACAGCTGATGACTATGAGGGCGATGACTCTCATAGACACACACTCACAGAGAGACCCATTTCCCTCATGTCTGTTCAGTGTGTGTGTGTGTGTGTGCATGTAAATGCATTGTGTGTGGGTGCCTGCTGGCTTCAAAGCAGGTTCATAGTGCAGAACAGATAAGCTCAGCAACATTTATCCTTGTATTTAGACTGTCTTTTACTCTTTTTTCCTCTCCCCTACTGTATTGTCTATATCTGTTGTGTGTGCTATGTGGCTTAGATGTAGTTTGCAAAGACAAAATTCCCACTAACTGTGAACTAAATCTGACAAAAACTTCTGTTGGGTGTTCAGAAATTCTTAATTGGAAAATTAAAATTAAGTATAATTTCTATAAATATATAATTTTTTAAGAAATTGGGTCTTACTGACCCAAACTTTTAAATATTATATTATATTATACTATAAAAGAGAGTAGCTTGTATAAAAACATTAGAAGTGCCTATTTAGAAAGAAAGAAAGAAAAGGGGAAAAACTGTGTTTGTAGAATAGTGAATAGTAATCATGCAGAGATAGTGATCTCTAGCTGATTAAGCCTGTCAGGACAAGCTAGACAGACATTGTGAGCATCTTTCTCTATCACTTCCTTCAAAAGTAACTCAATCCAGTCCTGTGCTCCTCCCAACACTAACCAAATCACAACATCCCACTTCTGCTGTTAATTCATTTTGACCAGAGACAGAAGTTGTGTGGTTTGAAGGAGCAGAGATGAGCAGAGATGCAGAGCAGCTGTAATGAAGCCATCATGCAGGGACTGAGAGGACTCCTGGATGGCCTGACTCAATCTGGGTGGCGCTCACTGCTGTCTAATTAACTCTAAATGCATTAGGGAGCAGTTAGACTGCCTGCCAACAGCTCAGAGACAGGCCTCTAAATCAGCCCGCTGTTGGATATAGTACAGAGTCACCAAGAGAATTATGGGTAATAAAGTTTTGCTAACCATTTATTTGTCTGGTCATGAGTTGTAGCTGTTCATGAATGCATAAGATGACTGTGGAGATTCATTTGGAAAGGCCTGATGCTAATCCACACACCTGTGAAGAATATTAACACGCTTTAATGTTTCAACAAACAACTCTGATAAGAGAGCTGCACTTCACAGTTTTTTTGGGGGAAAATTTTTTATTTTATTAGCTGTTCAAGTAAAATATAGTAACCCATTTGTACCTTAAAGTTTTAAAAAATATCAAGTAATGTATTAATTAATAACTTTGCTCTTCACACCTCGGAGAGACTTCAAAAAGTAAGATCTAAAGTTGGTGAAGTAAAACACAATGTCAAAATAATGTGAAATAAATTAACAATTGTGAAAAACTGTATAGTCGCATCAAGGCATATCTGAATCCATTGCTGGCTTTACTTCCTGTTTCCTGATGTACCTTCATGTGATTTTTGAAGGCAGCTGCTGTTGATATCCCACAGTCCTGTGCATTCAATTGTGACAGTTAAGCTAAAAAATAAAAATGGCGTCTGAAAGTTGGGGCTGGTAGTCAGTTTATGTGTAAATGTAGGTTTTTGACTCACTTCCACTTTTGATGTTCAGTGGGAAATTAGTATTGTTGTAATTAAATATTTGCTTTTGTTATCAGCAAAGCTCACTCTATTTTGTTGTAGATCATTTTTCTGTTATGCTGCTTCTGAAGTCTATTGACACAGCCATAGTCACAATTGTGAGATGCAAACTTGCAGTTATAATGAATACATATTGTAATTAAATAACATTTTCCATTTTTTACAATGCTCATGAATGAGAGCTGATTTTTTTTTTTTTTACAGTAGAAAATGTGATAAATTTGCATCAAATGAAACCACTCATTTGCATGTGAAAATATGAATTAGCACAGTTTACTGGGAATAATATAGCTATGTACATATGGTTATCTAAATTAACTGTTTTTATTGAAGTCAAACATAGGCTATACAATACAAATGTTCAAGTAGCCTACCTAAATTAGGTGAAAAATGAGTTTTAGAATAAAGGTACAAAGGTAGAAAAGAATGAGGTAGAAATAACACTTTAAGATAACACTTTTCACAATCTAGTTCTCAACCTTTCTGACTCCATGGCATCAATTGTCCACAAATATACTTTATTTGAAAGCAACACAAGTTTTCCAGTTTTTTTTATTATTTACTGAATGAGATTTAAAAAATAAAACTGTACTCAAGGTTTCTACTCAATAAAATGTAAGTTTACTTAAAGTTTAATACAGTTTTTTGAGTTTAATACAGTTTGATTGGGTCTAGAAATCACTCTAAAAATTATGCTTTCTCATATATCCATGTTTTTTAAGACTGTAGGAGCCCTGGTTTTTCACAGGGGAAAAAAACTGTTGTTGAGAGGTAAGTTGAAATAATAAATATTAGAATTTTGAGTTGGTTCGTTTTATTTAAATGCATGTTTTGTCTCATTTTAAATAATTAAGTCATCTTGAGGCCCTCTTGAAAGTTTGCTGAGGACCCCTCTATATTTTTATCTATATTTTTGTAACAATACCTGTGATGCATTGTTAATGTAATTAAAAATTGTGTTAACAATAGCATTGTACAACACTACACTTTTTTCTCTCTTAAAGCCTGATATTTAGCCCGATTGTAATGCAAAGTGTAGTGAGAGAGAAGACATGAAATGAGAAAGAGGGGGAATGGGTTCAGGAAATGGCATGAGCCAGACTCAAACTCGCACCTCAACAAGTCAGAGTGCTGCACTACCCTTCAGGCCTGCTCTCTGATGTACACTGCATAGCTTAACTGAATTTGCTCTTCATCTGAAGGCTTAACAGTTTGTGCTGTAATTTGTGAAGGATTCAGAGGCTCAAAGAGAGCACAGCGCTGGCCGCAGCGTTGCTCGATAATTAAGTATCATTAGAGTCTCAGTCACTACTCTAGAGCTGTATTTACAGAGACAGAGCTGTGAGTGTGAAGACAGCTTGCTTCTGCTCGTCTGTTTACTCGATATGAGTGTGTGTTTGAGAGAGTGAGCTTCAGAAGGAGTTTGCACTGTTTGTACAGCCTCATTACTCACGAGACTCTCGGATCATATGTGGTGAGAGAGTAAAGAGAAAGAGAGAAGTCTGTAGTCTCAAGTGTAGCTTTAAACTTAGAGCAAGTTTTATGGTTTCACATCCTTTCTATCAGCTGAACTCCTGTGACTAGGCCCACATAAAATACTAATGTTTATTCTATATTTAGGCTAGTTTGATCATGTTTTCGGCTACCAACAAGAGTTTAGTATTTAACACGATTTTAAATATTTCATACAAATCTTTTCCACAGATTTTCCCCTCAAAATAAATATATTAAAAAAATATAAAATATAAATGAAGTTTTCAGATTCCTTCTAGGCATATCGCCTAAATTATTTACTTAAAAGTTTGGAGGGAAAAACTGTAAAAACACATAAAACAAAAATGTTACTAAATATCAACGATGTATAATTTTACTGCTGTTGATCAATTAAAAGGGTAATTATTAATCAAACAAATTTGTGTAATTATAGAGTAATAGATTAATCACACACAAAACATAAAATTTGTAATCATAACCGAACCTCCAAATTTATGTGGAAACAAAATAAAGGCAGTATTTTAAATATTTGAAATGTTAAGTATATTGTCAGCAATATCTGGGGATGAAATTAGTAATAATCATTTAACATGTGTATAATTGAATCATATATTGTAATGATAGCCAAAAGTATTTTTGGAATACTAGCATAGCTATCTCAGGAAGTGGAAAAATGGATGATTCTTTAAAGTGCTAAACAGACAACACCATATATTAATCACAGAAACCAGCTCTATTAAATATTTGTATGAAATAGTCCTTCCCAACAGCAACACCAATGGATGAAATCACGCTGATCACGCTGTTAACCAGATGATATCCACTTAAAATATAATTACACGTATAATTCTGGTCACACTTTAACGTTCAATTCTCGCTATTAACAAACCATTAACAAGGACTTTTGCCTCAAAAAACTCCTATATGCTACTTATTAAAAGTTTAGGTACTGGGAATAATGATGTAGAATATGGTCATGCAGAATATGTGCTTTATAAACAGCCAATATGTTAATAATAGGCATAAATAATGTTTTCAATACATTTTAATGAATTTTATACCATCTTCAATTTTTGTGAACAAGTTTATGCATTTATTCTTTTTAATTATCCATTATAATTTAATTCACAGGTAACATTTCCAGCTCATTCTCAGTAGCAATTCAATCACGAACAGCGGGTCCGCACACTTTTTGTGCAGTTCACCCTCGGTTATCACGTGTCTCCCATCGTGCCCAAAGAGATCCGTACAGCGCTATCATTCAAAGTGATGGTGACACTGACCTCATCACGTCCAATGAACATGTCATAATGAATGGCTGCGCTGGAAACGCTCTGCTGTGGTCCGGGTGAGCAGATTCAGAATCAAGCCCCGTGAGACGTGCACCACAAGAGGGGCAGGGTAGAATGTTATTACACTATTCACTGAATCTCATCATCAAATCATTTGTCACCAAAGCACATATTGCCAGTGGATTACAGCAGCGGCCGCAGGTCGCGTGTATGTGTGGTTAGTCAACCCTGCCAAGCAAGAAATGTGCTTCTGCGGCTCAGTATTGCTTTGAGATTGAGAATGGGAATAAGACAGATAACATATGCCATATAACCTTCTAACCTCTCCACACCAAACACAGCGCTCATATAGGAGACTACGAAAATGTTTCAGTTAGAGAGAAATAGAATATAGTTACGTGATATATCCAGCTATGAAGGTCGGAGGAGGACTGATGTTGAGTGCATAACCAATGTCATGTGTCTGTGGCTACAACACTTGTGCTTGCAAAAATCAATCGCTGGACTGAGATTAAAGGGATAGATCACCCAAAAAAGAAAATTCGGTCATGATGTACTCGCTTTCATGTGATTCCAACCTGTATGCTGAATTTTGGCCGTGTTCATGCAGCAGCAGTCAAATGTGATAAGACTTGTTTATGAATGTCACCATCTTTGATGTTAATTTAGTCACTGTGTCTATGGTTACATCAGGTGATAGTCACAAACAGAATACAGGCTCATTCATTCAAGCAGTGAACAAAAACGTTATGGAAAGTCTCTATGATGGTACCACAAGGTGTACCGATCTTAAGCCTCTCATAAGAACTTGTGGAAGTATTTCATGAGCTGATAGATGAGTTAAATTCACCATGAAATCGTACAATCAAATGTAATCATCTAATGCATTGGGGATGGATAATTAATAACCCTACATTTTCCTTGGTCAAGAAGCAGTTTCACTTCAATATGTCACGATAAGGAAAAAAAACTGCAACTTCCCTTTCATGGTGACTTTAAATGAATTTGTATGGTAACTGACAATATGCCTTAGATGTTGCCAATACAGCTTAACTTATATTCAACATGTAGTATTTCTTTAAAGTAGGTCTTTGGTGTTGGAGTATGTCCTTTTTAAAGCGAACAGACTCTTTTAGCTTTATGTACTCGTTGACCCTGAATCTAAATTTAGCTACTTTTAAGTGGCTACGTTACATGTCATTTGTGATTTAAAGCCACATGTGAAAACAAATGACCAAAATACCATCAAGTCCACTTTGTAACACTGCAATTTGAGAATCAGGTTGATGTGGACTTTGAAGTGTCACACAGCAGTGTGCCATTCCTTACTCTCTCTCTCTCTCACACACACACACACAGAGGCTCAAGACTTTATCTGATCCAGACTGCAATTGGCCCTGAGCTTTGCAAGCCTCTGCAGCGAAGCCCTTGTTGATTTGACCCGCTTTAATTAAACACCATACAGTTGTGCTATCTGTGCGTGTGTTTTCATTGAAGATTGCCTTCCAAATGAAATTTTATTGAATAGGTTGTTGAGTCTCATTGAATGCCCTGTCATCGGAGTGTAAACATCCACTGATAGCAGTTATTTCTCTCTGCCGGAGAAGCTGCGTTTGACTGCGTCTTTGAGCGGATACAGTCAAAGATAGAGAAGGACATTATGATGTCATTAGCAGAGCAGCTTTGAGATGTCAGGCCTCCGCTGATAAACACAGGCCAATGTAGAGCACAGCTGGATCTGAGGCCATTAAACTGAAGGAAAAGCACTGTTCTGAGTGCGGAAGCAGAGAGGAGAGGGGCTTCTGGGTCGTTTTGTGTGGAGAAGCTGAAGAGGGATAATAAATAGATGAATTAAGATGTTCCGTGCCCCTGTGTGAAAAAAGCCATTAACCCGGTAGTACTGAGGGTTTCCTTGTGATACTCGCAATGATTACACTAATCTTGGATGCTGATTGGTCAAAACCGTCATGCTAAAATACTCTATATAGAAACACCTGTTCACCACACCACTGCACAGCACCATGCTGTTATTTTATAATATTTATCATATTTTAAAATACACTCCCATTCAAAAGATTGGGATTGGTATGATTTTGAGAACTTTTTAAAGAAAGCCTTTCTCACCAAGACTGCATTTATTTAATCAAAAATAGAGTGAAAACAGTAATATTATGGAATATTATTACAGTGTAAAGTATCAGTTTTCTATATTAATATATTTTAACATGTAATCTATTCATGTGATCGGAAATCAATCTAATATGCTGATTTGGTACTCAGGTTGAACATGTTGAAAAAAGCTTAATATTTTCATGGATTTTTTTTCAGGATTTATTGATGAACAGAAAGTTAAAAAGAGCAGAATTTACTTTTGAAATAGAAATCTTATACTGTGACTTTTGGTCGATTTAGTGCATCGTTGCCTCATAAAATATTAATTTCTTTAAAAAAAACTTTTGAATGGTTGTGTATGTGTATAATATTATTTTATAACATTTGAATGTGTTTCCTCGCTATGCTTATTGTGTAGTAGCCTATTTAAATAGTCATTTAACAGTTAGGCATTGCTTTTATTGCTGTAACCAAAATTCAATCAAATTAAAGATGCGTATACTCTGCCAGCATAGTAATGGATCCTGATTCAATAGATATTTGACAGCAAATGATTTTAACACAGCTGTTCTGCTATGGGCAGTGAGCATGATACTGTTTGAGAAAATGGATCGCCCAGAAACTCTCCTAATGGCTTTCCTCAGTCACAGTACACCCCCACATTCAGGGACTGTCAGTCATCATTCAATGAATTTTGATTTCAGACATACATGGGCTGATGGTTTTGTGTATATTTGATATTTCCATGGCAAAATTGGAAACAGTATTGAGGGCCTTTCTTCCATTAATGCTCAGTTCAGCGGAGACACAGCTCTCTACTGCCACCCTGAGCAATGTTGTTGCTGCTACAAGTATTAGTGACTGTATGGTGAATGGAAACAACCATAAATATCATTTTTATGTTTCCAGCTGCTCCAAAGGCTAAGTATAAAAAATAATGTTTCTATGACTTTACAAAGGAGGAAATTAATTGAGTGATAGACTACAGTGGTCAGAAGAGAGCTGTCAATCTCTCAGCCATTGTATTAAAAAAAAATCATATTTAACAAGATAATGTCCCATAATTCCCATATGTTCAAAATGTGTATGTGTTATGATACCATACAAATTGTATGTATTTTATGTGTACTTCAAAATGACAGTTTTTACAATCCAAAGTAAACACTAAGCCATGTTTTGTTATTGTCCTGTGTTAATATTTACACCCATAATTCATTTGCTTCCTCTCGTCTCTCTGCTCTAGTGGTCATTATGGCATCTGGTTTACTGGTATACCCCTTCGGTCTCAACTCCAACCTGGTCAAGTCTTTCTGCGGAGACTCGGACATCTACTACGCCGGGGAGTGTCAGATAGGATGGGGCTACATGCTGGCTATCGTAGGTGTCATGCTCACCCTCTTCCTGCCCTTTTTCGCCAAGTACGCCCCCAAGGAGCAGCTGTCACCCACCCCACTGCCCACTCTTTTATAGAGCATTAAAGACCACCACCTACAATATTCAACCTGCTCAGCCGTCATTAAAAATGATTCAACGATCAAAGATTTGAGGTTGGACAGATTCAAAGTCTCAGCATCATTTGCCGTGGTTGGTAATAATGATGTCGTGAAGATGATGTTGCTCTGGAGCAGAACTCAAGACCCTTCATCCCTTCTATTCTCATCGTTTTTGTTTTTAGTGTCTTCCTTGATTCAATAAGGTCTTTTTTTGTCGCAGTCAACCTGCCAGGTGAAAAATTCGTTTATATGGATTTTGCTCTTTCTTTCCCTTCTTTTAATTTATTTTCAAGCTCCGTTCTTGATTGAAGACCTCTAAGGACTAACTACTCAAAATATCGGAGAATGGACCATGGTGCAAATTAAGTATTTTTGAAATTTTGTTTGCAAGGATCAAAACCAAAAATAGCAAAATTGAAATGAAAATTGAGTAACAATTTCCAATACTATTTTACTAAGACTTGTCAGCATGCAATGAAAGGATAAGAAAAACAAATGGTAGGCCCTTCTTAAATGCAATTCTTCTAAAGGATCCAACAGGATTAAAGGAACAGTTTCATCGAGTTCACTGAGAGAAACTGACAGTCGGAAAGTTTCTAGCACCTGATATAGTACCTATTCAAGGACCAACACTGTGGCTTAAGTAAACTGAAACACTTTTTCCTCCGTACAAGTTTTAATTCACAGGCATCTGTCTGAATTTTCTTCATTTTGTTTCTCATAACTCCCTGAGGGCCATTAAGGAACTGTATTGACAGTATGAACCAGGCTGTTGCTTCAAACTGCCATGGATGGACCACAAGCATGGACGTTCCTCAGCTGTATGTGAAAGTGAAATGATCCCACTAGTAAAACCATTTGTTTTCCCAAACTGAGTGAACAGGATGTGTTGTGAAGTCTCCTTTCGCGCTCTTTACCGTAACACCTACTAGTACTGAATTATTCAGGATTACACAAATCAGGAGCAAGGCTGTTTTTAGTTAAAGTTGGGCTTAGTTAACACTGAGACACTACATTCTGGAAAATACCAACTTCTAACCAACTTGTGCCTTTTGACCATTGCTAAGACTTAAGTACCTTTCATCAGGTAATCTACTTCTGAAACATTTTGTAAATGCTTTCTTGTTGGATTAACATTGTGTGATTGTTTCTGTATGTCTCCATCTTTAATGATGATTAGTTTTAGCTGAACGTTTTCAATGTTGGCGCTTCTTGCCAAGCTGATGGCCTGTTTTGTTTTGAAGGGGTTGCAAAAAGAACAAAACGATGAAAGCTAAATTAGCAAGTCATTGAACAAGAGAGGACGACCAATTCAGTCCTGATTAGTCATGACAGATTTATGTATTTCTTTGGGAAATTTGCTGTAACGATCAACGTAAGCTAATGTGCTAATGCATTTACACTTGGCACAGCAATACGGTGAAGCTAAAGCTTCTACTTGGATCATTCCATATTGCACTTGGCTCACTTTTGCTGTTGTGTTGATTAATTTGTGTGTTATGTGTTCAGACTGGCTAAAATATTGGCACTCAGCTGCCCTCTTTCGTAGATTTAACACCAAATTCTATTATGATATAGATGTGCTGACAGCGAAACAAACCCATCCCCCTCAAGATGTGTATACTTGTAACTGTTAAGGGTAGCTGAGGCTCAGAGGACTGAGCACAACTTTAAACTGACATGAGATGTCAAAAATAACAGGCCCTTTAAATGTGTTTATGCAGGAGTACACTGGCGTCCTCCGATTGCCTTGACGGTGATGGCAATTTGCATTCTTGAGTTCTTGTATGTGAAGTCTGACCACTGGTAGATCTTAGATCTTGTAGATTAGTGCTGTGGGTTTCCCACTGTGTTTTGGTTGTAAATAATTCTGTAACATGGCATCCTGATGGTTGGTTCCCTTTTGAAAGATATATTTTGCGATGTTACCTCATCATTGTGTTTGTTTAACCTTTGAAATCTTTAACAAATTGCTGTTACGTGTTTCTTCTTTGTAATAAAGCATTTCATAAACTTAGCGAATTGATGTCTTTTAAATAAAGACACCAACAATCTTTAAAAAAAACATTTCCCAAGTTTGGGAATGGAATGCAAATAGTTTTTAATGCAACAGTTAACAATATAATAATGTATAAATTAGAATGCACACAAACTTGAATAAATAAAAATAAATATATTATCACAAATTTAAATAAACTATGTATGCAAAGTTTAATGGAAACTAAATTTATTTGCATCTAAATTATAACTCAAGATTATATGCATATAAATTAGAACTAAAATATTTTGAAGGATTTTTAAATTTAATTGCGAGATGATATATGCATATAAATTAGAAATATTTTAAATGCATAGAAATTAAATATTATTAATGCATCTAAATTGCAAAGTGAATCAAAATCTCCAGATACAGATCACAGATTTATAACTGTTTTACATTCACTGACCATTATAGGTCATTCTTTAACTACTTCACAACTAAACCAAAACCAACCCTGACTTCAGTATAAGTCTGTGCTAGTTTAATCTTTCTCGATCCACATCACATTTCACTGAGAGCCAGCACCACATCCCTCATTTTTGCATCTGACACCCTCACAGCCTCCAGTGCATTCCTTTGCTCTGACAGTGAAGCAGCACGGACTGACACACAAGTCATTGTGTCTTTTTGCTTGTCGTAGTTTCCAACGCAGCGATGCACCTGAGCTCTGATCAGTCTGGGCAGTATCTGATCCTAAAATACAAATACACAATGACTTGAACATAAAGGTTTACAATGTGCAGTCATAATGGTATTTTTCAAATCTTATATAAATTACTGCTAACTGCAGTAATGCTGTGGTATGATCACAAGAGGTACAGACAATTTTTATGATTTTTTTTAGCTTGACAGCCACGGTAAGTATTCATTTTCATTTTATGAACGGTAGTGTATTTAATAAAAATAATAATAATATAAAATGATACAATTGTAAAAATGCATGTGTTACATGGAAGAAGAAAAGATGCACCTCTGGAAGAAAACCAATATTCTCAGACTCACATTTTCATAGTAAAGGCAGTGGACCACCTCTTTCCCATCCCTCATGAGAAATTTTTTTGCTCCGTGTTCTCCAACTGTAACTGCAGAGTCCAGCGTAGCTGTAAAGAGAGACAGGACTGTTAGACACAGATTTAAATCAAGGGGGCCGCATGTGTGATAGTCTCCTCACCAAACATCTCAAACAGCATTGGTACTCTGTTCTTGTACTGGCTCCAGTGCTTCATGCCTTCAATAACAGCAGTAATAACATGCAGCGATGTCTCATGAGGGGGCTTCTATCCAGCAGAAGAGAGTGTAAATCAGAAATGTTAGCCGAACAAATAAAACAACATTTCATACTGTGAGGCAGAAAATATTTGAAACAAAGCAGTACACAAAAATGCTGCAGGTTTGCAGCATTGCAGTAAAGTAGACTGTTGTTTTTTGTTTTTGTTAACATGTTTTGAAATGTTAATTTGTTTTTAATATGAATGTGACTGCCCCTTTAGAATGGGGTGCCCCTTAAATGAAGTGACACACACCTGCTGCTGAGGGGTGGTCTTTTCTTTTGCCCACATTCCACTGGCTGGTTGTCCAACAGGTCTGAAGTTCCCCTTTCCACTGTGACTCTGAGCTCCAGGTCCCTGAGAGCTTGCTGCTGCGGGGGTACACTGCTGGGGACGGTACGGCATTCTGGGGGAATTTGTCTGCCTGCTAAATGACTGTTGATTCTGGATGCAGCTGGACCATCTGGGCTGGCCGAGTGAAACTGGGCTGCTCCTTGGAAAACCACCATGAAGCTGCGATCCAACTTCTGGCATCGAATCCTGTCTCACTGGAGGCCTCTGTTGCCCTGTCTGTGACCTGGAGGCAAAATTTTATGTCACAAATGTTTGTCAGGATAACTAAAAATGTGCATAATGTGGTAAAACTTCTAAAGTGTTTTTCTTCAACTTCAAAATATTATTCAGTATAAGTTAATTGTTTCTTACAAATATGCACCTTTTTGCTTTATGGACTGGAGACATGAAAATTACTTTTTTGGATTTTTGTGATGTTTTTATCAGCTGTTTGGACTCTCATTCTGACAGCACCCATTCACTGTGGAGATCTATTAGTGAGCAAGTGATATAATGCCAAAATTCTCCAAATTTTGGATGGCCTGAAGATAAGTAAATTTTTACCAAATTTCCATTTTGGGTGAACTACTCCTTTCAAGTGTTACCTAAGGTTACTTAAATACTATATAAGTGAATCTTAAGGCTCAGGTCAGGACGAAATAGCAATCTTTACAGTCTTCTACAAGACCTTTCTGGTATGTGATCATTATTTCGTAGCATAAACTGAGTACCAGACATAGGCAGGTTTTTTGGGGTGAGGTAAAGGTGCATATCCTCGTCCTGCCACAGCGGGTGAAGGAGCAGATCTCATGCTGGCTTGCTGTGATGAAAGGTAGGCTCCCTGGTTCCACTGACCTCTCTGACCCAAAGCTAAAGAGAATCCATGGAACAACGAATGAAAGAAAATGACATTATTATAAGAAATTACATAATCAGTTTTGCCCGTAATTAGTCTTACAGCTCATAACTTTCAAAACTTACTGATTTCCATACCACAGCATAATGAATAATTTCAACTTGCAATATATTTCTAGCTTTACCCAAATATATATATATATATATGCTTAACTAATTCACAACTGATTGATAGTTAATATTGTCACCATATGACCATAAAACTATCCTATATCCCAGCTCTAAACTGCACAATTAAGTTATTCCCAAATTAAGCTGATTTTAAAAAAATTTATTGCGAGAAGTGCTACACAAAAATCAATAACTTGACTAAATCTGTAAATATAACCTATGAGCTGTCTACTGACTCATATCAAGATAACGTATTTAAAATAAAATATATAAAATGTGCAGGTGTCATTTATTTAAAATTTTATTTTGTAAATTTAGATGCTACCACATTAAGCACAAATTAAAGTTACCTGACAAATAATTTCAGTGTGTTATAGTGTAATGTAATGACCATGAATTAGAAAAGTAAATATCTGACATCAAATTTCCATGGTAATACATACGGGGAAGTGCAGAGAAGGAAGAGGAGGAGGAGGTTTGTGTCTCATTGTAGTGGCTGGTAGTGAAGAGCTCACTCTCTGAGGGATTAGACGTCAAAGGAAGCCTGCTCCTTTTCCTTTGATTAAACAGAGGCACGGAGAGACAGCCTGCAGAAAGACAAAACTCTGCTTTGATTTCAGGCTCCAGAAACCTGAATAACACTTTAACTGCAGCCAAGTGTTGTATTAGCAGATATAAGCAGTTCAATTATTTTGACGGATTAGGCAAATGTATGTACAGGGAGGTCCCTAAAAATAATATCTATTCAGTTGCAAGTAGTTAGCTAGATTATTTTGATAGTAGATGGCAGACGTTGACTAATTCAACTCTTATTTTCTGTTGTGTATTTCCAACCAAATAACACAATCATATAATAGACAGCAAATCCTACCTGATGTTGGTCTCTGGTTTTCATTCCTCCACATCCCGACAAATCACTTCTCACACTGGCTGCAATATTATTGAGTAAAAGTGAAACAATAATTTATTGTCATTTCCAATAACTCGTAAACTTATATGTTTATCAGTTAGCAGTTGCATTAGGGGGTCTGCTTTCTCTTGTTAGTTTTCCTAATGTATGTCCTTTTCTGTTTATTTTTGTTTTCACTCTCTCAACTCAGCTCATAAGTATTGTTAAAATATTAAGTAAAAATTACTTTGTATGTAATACTTATGCTGTTTTTTAGGATTTGCTAAACTGATTTTGCTAATGGTAAAAGGTAATTAACAGTTACGTTAATTCATGTGCGACTCAAACTGTGCTTAACTTACCAGTACGAAATGTCGTCAGTGAAGTAAAAAGACGTGAATAAGAAGCGCTTATTCAGTATTTTAAGACGTGTCTGTGGTTTAACCTTATATTACTTCTTTAATGTCACTACATTTTTGTGTGTTGAGACAAACTCGTTTTGGCGCGAGTGGCGCGTGCGCTAGTGAACTCTGAGTCGTATCCGCGAATCGGTTCTTTTGAACAGTTCGTTTCAAAGAGCTAGGATTAAAAAAAAAACGGATTCAGCGATTCTTTCCACATAACTGCCCGGTTTCACAGACGGGGTTTAGCTTAGTCCAGGACTAG
>SCHK01027610.1:0-18924 GCA_004124795.1 Poropuntius huangchuchieni
TGGATGCGATTAATCGTGATTAATCGTTTGACAGCTCTAATGTAAATAAATATTTTCAAAATATATGCTGTATGTGTGTGTCTTTATATACACATAATAAATATACAAAATACACACACATATATTATGTAAGCAAAAACTTTTATTTTGCATTAATTGCGATTAATCATTTGACAGCACTATTTATATTCATATAAAGTATATCATATATAAATATATTTAATATATAAACATAACATATTTTTCTTAAATATATACATGCATGTGTGTGTGTATTTATATATACATAATAAATATACACAGCACACACACATATATTATGTAAACAAAAACTTTTATTTTGGCTTTTTACTTGACATCTTGTTAGCGCAACACCACACAGTTGGGCTGATTAAATTTAGACGAATGATGATTTTAGACAAACCATTTTACTGCTGTGTACACATAAGTAAAATAATAATTTCTCACTGTAAGATGTAAGACTATAGCAATACAGCCTAAATGTGATGCCTGTGATATTCCTGGAGGGCTTCTCATTGTTCGAGCAGGTTTATCTTGTTGACTTGAGGTTAATGGGTTCATTTGGCTGAGTTCAGCTTTCTGATCTGGAATGTCAGCTGTAAGGTGTATAAAGCATAGCTCTACTCATCCACTCGTGAAGCACCATATGACCTGGATGAATCAGATGGCTCCAAGTAACCTTCACTTAGACATACTCTGACAGCCTGTGCTGTGGTAACTCAGAGGAATGTCAGCTTAATTTGTGCAGGACCTTAAATGTGCAGTGAGTCATTTGAAAATGTTGAAACTTAAGTTTCCAGTCCTGAAGAGCGTAAACAATGTGGCACTTTTAATATTGCTCTGTTTGTTTGAGCAGCCCAACAAAGGGTTAGCCAATTGTATAATTTGGGTCAGGACAATCTGAACAACAGAAGACAAATGTTTTGGACACAATTTTCACTTGGTCTCAAGCTTTCCGCATTCTATATTAAAAGATTACATTTGTGTTACTAAGTACTGTTGAGACCGATAAGCATAATTAAATTCGCATGCCATGCTTTGCCTCAAAGAAGAACAACTTGTGATAAGGCAAGCGATTGAACGTAATGGTCTTGATATCAAAATCCTCCATACAAATAGAGTCTCTTCAAAGATAGTGGGAGTGTGTTTTGTATCGTCTATGTGCTGTTCTAATAGTGTCAAAATGAACACAATATCAGATAGTGTGTCAGCCTGTTAAGTTCAAAGCATTCATAGAATAGCAACAACAGATGCAGGCCTTTCTTTGAGCACTGAAGACCACATTCTGGTTTAAGTTCCACCCATGTTGATAAATAATTAACTGTTGCCCTTTCTCGGCCCAGTTTAATATGACAAAAAAGAAACGTCTGCAAGACTTCCTGGCCTTTGAGGGATAAGTGCAAAAGAATAGCATTTCCCCAGCTTCAATGCTGAGTGCTACTTCAAACACAACTTAAAACCAAAAGAATTTTGTCTGCAGTGGCATATACAGTTTTTTTCATGTAAATATGCAACAAGCCTTTTTGATGTTTTTAAGTGTCTCACATTTTCACTTTTTGAAGACGCTGTGTGAAAGTGAATAAAATGTCAACTTCATAAAAATTTAAATTATAAATTTCGCTGCATAGTCTCGTGATTTTAAATGTAAGAATGTGTTCTATGTGAACTTGAGTCGTCTCATTTATCCAATACAGATTGTTTCAAGCAGCTTCACAGTAAATAACAGTATTTACAGTATGTTGTTCAGTTATAAAATGAATACAATTGCAGTTGTAAAGTAGCTCTAAAATTACAATGGTTTTATTATTCAGCTCAATTTAGTTTAATAACAGTTTTTGCAAAGTTTTGCCAAGTTTACTAGTTATGAATGTATGTGAGCTATAAAGCAACTCTACAGAAGGTAAGAGTTGAAAATTAAGTTTTATTATTAGTGTTGATTTCAGTCTAATAAGTGTGTCAATGTTGCAGAGTCAACGGACAACTGTCATTATTTAGCTCAATTTAGTTTACTTGACAAAGACTCTTTAGTTTACGTCACACTTCCAAAGTGGCTTGACACGACACAGTGTTATCATTAAAGAATCTATGGGTCCAAAAACTCAGCTTTGATCAAACTTCTTCATAGGGACCCAACACTTCAATTCTGCAGTGGTCATTCCAAGAAATGTCTGGTCTTACTTAGGTTTCTCTCCAGTCGTGGTCCAAATTCTTTGAGTTTCATACTCCTGGCTATATGCTTTTCTTGTCTAATGAATTCCTTATGAAGAAAACATGGGCGATGGGAGGGTGAGCCATTCAACACACCATTTACATTTACCAATTGGTTTCTCCATAGAATTTTCCTCTCTAAATATAGTATTTCCACCCAGATTAACCATAATAACAGGTCTTCTTTTAGGAGCTACTAGAACTGGGCTGATGTTTAAACAGAGCTGAATTCACTTATCATAATGCTATTTGTAGGTGCATGAAACTCATTTAAGCAACAAGTGTGTAAAGCAAAATATACTAATGGCTGGTGTTGCTAGTAAGTACTGACCCTTCTCATGGCTCCAGTGGTTTCTCTGGCTTTGTCTTTAGTATTTCTGTGTGCTAGAACCCTCTCTGTTAAGCTTTCATGACAGGAAATGGTCAGGACCTTACCACATGCACAGAAACCCACACCCACAAATAACACATTAGCCCGCTTGCGGTTTCCATTTGTATTGGATTTAGAGCGGCTCTACTGAAGGGTTTGCTTGTTCTGAGTGTGGCTTGTTGCTATTAATATGTCTGTGACGGATGATGTGTTATGAGAGTAATGGACAAATGCAAAAAAGAAGTGAAATCTCTTGATGCAAGGCTAAAAAAGTATCTTTCTTACGAGCTGTTTACACAGGACATGTTTTTGGGTGCAAAAAAGGACTAGAATAAACCAAAACAGATGTTTTCAAGAAGTTTACAGTTAAAACTGGTTTTAATTTGACATGTTTAGGTCCTGCATTTTTTTTCATTCCACAGTGTATGTATATGTATATGTATGTGTGTGTGTGTGTGTATAAGCATATAAGGGGGAAAAAATCAGAAAAACATATAATGTCCTGGCAGAAAATTACCAGTATGTTTTCCGCTAAGTTTACAGATAACGCTGAAACACGATGCAATCCATAATTTAAATACAGGTAAAAACACGCCAAAAAATCCATACGGAAAATCCCTTCGTATTAACACGGTACATTGGGCTGTTGTTTTTTTTTTCCTTTGAATATACAAAGCCCTTTATATTCCTATTTTTCTATGCGTTTCATACATCCAGACCAGTGGAAAGAGTTAGTCGTTTTTATGAAATAAAAATCAGGATGAGATTTGGTCTATGGTTAAAACATTATATTAAAATGACATTAATAAAATAATATACTATTTAGTCAAAATAAATGATACTCAAAACATAAACTAAAATTAGTCATTTCAAAGACAAAATTTTTTTTTTTAGACATCTAATACTCTGATATAACCCGATATAAATGAAGAGATTAATTTTAAGTTACAGTAGATGACAGCAAAGAATTGCCAATTAAATGTAAAAAATACAACAACAAAAAATCTCTAATATTAGACAGTAACTGATATGATGCCAATATGTTGTGCATCCATGGGTATAATGACTCACTAATAGCTTATATTAATACTGTTAATGTATATCACTAATTGAATGTAATAATAATTTAGGGGTCAGTTTACGAGCAACTCACTTTACTAGTATGTGAGGAAAATTGTGTTGTTGCACCAAAAAGGCTATGCTTCTGTTTCAGTGATAAAGGATATCCTTTTAGCTTGAATTTGTGGTGCACAAACAAATAGAGAATCCCACCAGCCACAAATGCACACATAGCAGGTGTTATCATGAAACACTGCCATCTTGTATGCTCCTCAAGACCGCTGCCACAGCAACCCGACACCCCGTTTAATGCTCAAGGCCAGATGTCCTTCACTCTTGAGCTTTTCTCGTTGTTTTCACTCCTCCATTAGTAAGACAACTGAGACGCTACACTTTCACTGGATCTGTATGTGAAGACAGTGATGACTTACCCGTGCTGATGAGAGGATGGCCCGCCACTGAGGTCACATTGGGACACACGTTAAGCTCCCTAGTTGTGAGGTCACTGGTTTTGTCGTTTTTTCCCACAGTCTCTGCAGGACTGCTCTTCGCAGCAGCTCCCTGAGAGTTCGGCTCCGCTCCAGGACTCTTGAGTCGGGCCACTGGTTGGCTAGTCACAGAGAACTGCGCTGATGCCCCGGGGGACTGTTTCACACTCAGGCTCTGTAATTGAGACTGAGAGAGGGAGGAAGTCAGCGCCCCCTGCTGGCCACGAAGAGGCAAGTTCTGTACCTGAGTGGAGAAAGACAGAAGTGTGTTTGGTGGGACATTCATAAAACAGCACATACTGGTATAGATGTAAGTCAGGCTGGTGTATGTTAGGGTTACCTGTCCGCTGGTGGGCGGCGTGTTGATTGACAGCGCAGAGGTCTCCGGCTGAACTGCGGTGACTGAGGCAGTTGGGGTGAAGATAAGCTGAGGGGACAAAGGAACAGCTCGTCCTAGGCTCCTTGCTACTTGCACAAGATTGGTTTGCTGTGCCTGGAAATCACACAAAAATTGGCTGCTTCATCCGAATGTATGAGTCACATTTATATAACAAAACCAGGCTATCAGATTTGACATCAGAGAGAGCACTTGAGCCATTTCAGCTGTTACAGTGCTGAAAGGACTGCATTTCAAATTCTGGCAGATCTCAAACAGTTCATTTACTGCTAATCAGTTCCTAGCCAAAAAACGTATTTGAGAAAATAGAGTTGATGTGCCAGTGAAAACATTTTCTTCAGCATCCTTATTGAAGAGCTGCAGCTGTGCCACGTTTACTATCCAAGGCCAAATGAAAAAGATGTTGTAAGATGGCAAGTATGAATACTACACACACACAGACAATCCAGGAGAAGAATTATAAGCAGGCCACTGTAAAATGAAGTCAGATGCCAATTATTTTTTCCATTTTCAAGAAAATTACTATTTACTTTTGAGGAAATCTTGGAGAAGACTGTCTAGTAGCAGTGCGTTTGACTTGGCATATTTAATTAACCACACTACAGTGAGCGCAGCCATTAGGGGGGACCAAAATGATCCATTTATATATAGGATTTAAAATATGACCACTCCACAATTGCACACAAGTGTGTATGGATTTACTTGCTATACTTTAACACCAAATTTGCAAACAGAAGTTAGCTAAATATGACACAACATTCTTTTAGGCACATTTAGAGAAATTCTTATTTTATATATTGAGTAAAATATACATTTTTAAAGAGGAAAAATGTATAAAATTTCACTATATCATGATTAAATGAATGTACAGGATGTTGCCATTTTTACTAACACGAAAAACTAGCAATTTGGTAATATACTACAAGTGTTTCTTCTACTTTTTTTTTTTTTTTTAACTATTTCTCTAATAAAACATTTTAAACAAAAAAGTAGTAATAATTACTAATTTTATAGTTTTATGGATATATGTTCTCTTTATCATTTAACATACTTTTTCAATATTCCTGTCACTACTAGTTAATGACATGATCCTCCAGGAAACTGCATCATACTGGTGCAAAAAAATAAAATAAAAATAATAATAACAAAAAAAATACAAAAATAAATAGATAGATAGATAGATAGATAAATAAATAAATAAAATATGGTTACTCTGTGGTCATTATAAGAAGAATTATGTAAAAAACAGTAGAAGTCTATGGTATGTCTTTATTTAGACTGCACATTTGTACATGTGGTTGGGCGTGTGTAAGAGGATTTACCATCTGAGCTCGTAAATACATCTGTGCTTGGCTGGCGGTGAGTGTGGGTGTGGAGGAGTTTCCCAGCAGCACGGCCTGTTGGGCAATGCAGACTGGAACAGAGCTCCCACTCTGGGCTCGACTGATCAAATGAGCTGCCGCTGGGGATGTGGCAAGGTTTATCTGTTTCAACAAGGAAAAATCTTAACAACATATGCTTTTATCTTCTGAAAGCAGTGTAGTCAAAATCATTAATAATAATCTCAACCCTAGCATTACGAATTCACAATCAGCCAAACACTAAGGAACCTGCCAGGTAAAAAAAGGCGGTTGACTGTAAGTAATACCCATTACCATTTTTTTCTGTAGCACTGGAGACTTGTTGAGTGAGATATCAATGTCAGGTTTAATAATACTTACAGTGGTTTGGGAGGCCACAGTCTGCTGGGATGTAGTGCCATTCTGACTACAGCTTTGTCTTCCTGCCACTATACTTGCCTATGGGGAATGAATGAATTCCAGAGAAAAAGAGAGAGAGATGGTAAAAGAAGGAAAGACACAGAGACAGGTCACAAGTCAAATCCAGCACTCATTAATCAATAACAACAGCACAGAGCAAGAGAGAAGGAAAGAGAGAGAGAGAGGCAGGAAACAGATCCCTCATTCCCACAGCACAGTGTGAACAGCCTGCCACTCAACACTACAACCACACAAAACATTCAACTCTACTTTACTCCATCAAAGGGATTTCCATTTTGTGAACCAAAATATTTTAAATCTCTATAAATATAAAAGGGTCATTATTAGTTAATTGCTTTCAAACTAATTATGTTTTACCAGAAAATACATTTTCCACTTCAACATTTTTATGTTTAATTCAATGTTTTACCTGCCATTTCTTTGTTATTATTTGTGAAATTTACTAGCAATTTCTCAATCAAAACTGTCTTGTCACCAAATTTTTGAGTGTAGGTATTAAGCCGTTTTTAAGATTCAGCAGTGTATTTTCATGTGACCATCAAATATTGAATCAAACTTTTATTTTTTTACATAGAAAATTAATTGAATATAGAAGTGATTTTTAAATACTTTCACTAGTTTTCATTTAAGTGAATATTGCTATTTTAATCATATGCATTTCTAACTAACTAACAAAAATAACTGGCAATTTATTGGTAAGTATAAAAGATGTTTCTTCTATTTTTGTTTTATTTTTTTTTTTCATTTCTCTAATCAAAATGTTTTAACCAAAACATGCTTTCTTTTTGGGAATAATTTTTGTTCCCAATCTCACTTTCCATCCTTATGCAATATTCCTTTAACTAGTTTTTTAATGACATAATCATCATCATCCAAGAACTCATATGATTCTGGTAAGAAAAAAACAGCACAAACCTCAAGACTGACATTGGATTTGATGAATTCTGCAATGTTTTGTTGTAGTAATTGGTTTGTGTCTTCTTAAACATTTAATGAAATGTGTATGATATTGTTAAAATTTCAAAAGCTGGTTAAAAATATAAAAATGATTAAATGACTCAATCGTATGCTTAGCAATGGCTTAGCTGACTTTAGCAATTTACTTCTACCTATTAATTTAATTCATAGCACTAAGCCACTGAACAAATAATACAAGCTTGTCACTCTGGCCAAAAATATAAATAAAATTGTTTCTTATGTGTTAAGAAATGCTTGTTTCCCTTTGGTTTCCTCAAATATCCACAGAATATGCCTCTGCCAGAGCAGATTTCTATTAAACGTTGCAAAACATGCCTCTGGGCATTGCAAAGAATCCCACATCAATACTTGTCACAAGAGATGAATGACCCTGTACATGAGTTACTGACTGCACAATTCATAAAGAGTCCTGAGTGATTTTCATTAGACCATATGTGCTTTTTTTTCACACAGTATTGTATTTTAATCACTACCTCACTATCTTTACATACAGTAAAGCACTACTTAAATAAGAGCATGCTTGTGCATGTTGAGTAATCACTGAACAAACTATTTCTTTCATCTTTCCAAACGAAAGACCTTAAGGACAGACACACAAGAAAAATCTTGTCTGAGCTCATCAAATATTAGAACAAGAATTAGTTTGTTATATCAGAGAATCATTTTGAGTAAATATAAAGTACCAGCATGCATTACGCATTGCCAATAAGCTTGAGCAAGCATTTAATGCATGCATATGTTGCTGTACAATAGAGTCCAAAAGTCTGATTCAAAATCTAATAAAAATATGAATGTTTTTGAATGAAAGAAAACGTCATGGCATAACATTACCAAGTAACATTTAAGACACAGCCCTATTTCTAAATCATTAATCAAATTTGTGACATGAACATCAAATCATGCTGATGAGGTTTTGTGCCCACCTGCTGCACTGCAGCCAGGCTCAGGTGCTGTTGCTGTAGTGCTGCGGTCTGTAGCATGAGGTGTTGTTGTTGAGCTGCATACATCTGCTGTAGATACTGAGCTGCCGCTGTGCTGGGCTGCCTGTTCAAGGCCTGCTGGATGACCTGAGTAAGATGAGATGGGATGGGATTATTAAATGAACATGTGAATATTGTTCTGCCCCTAGTCTACTAAGTCCTTTAGGGGATATATTATTCATGGTGTATTTCATACCACAGAAGCGTAAAGAAAAACATTTTGTGTTGTATAATATGTAACCAGCACATAATGTTGTATGCAGAAAGAAGACCAGAGTGATTTCTTTGTAAACACAGAGGGTCACTGTGTACTGATATGGCATGTGGGGTCACTGCCATCCATCACAGCAGCGTGACAGCATGACTACATTCCCTTCACAGCTAAAGTATCCCACCTAACACGATCTGTACACACTGTCCTCAGGGCAATCACTGGAATCACATTGTGTGTGTGTGTGTGTGTGTGTGTGTGTTATAAAGATTAAAAATAACAGGACCACTGCTTTTATTTCTCTCTCTCTCTCTCTCTCTCTCTCTGTTTGAACTATATATCACTTGAATTAGTTAGTCATTGGATAAAAGTGTTTATAAACAAATAAATGAAACGTTTTCATATCTCATCCTTATTTAATAATTATGGTAACATTTTACAATAAGACCTCATTTGTTAACATTAGTTAACTTCATTGTTTAACATGAACTAACAATGAACTATACTATATTAATCTTAGTTCATCTTAATTTCAACTTTTACTAAAAGATATCTATAATCAAAAGTTGTATCTGTTACCATTAGCTAATGCACTGTGAACCAACATGAACTATTTTTGCATTCATTTAAATGAATAAAAACTAAGAAAAACTGTAAAAAATTTTTTTTTATATATATATATATTGCTAATTGTTATTTTATGTTAGCTAATGCATTTACTAATGTTAAAAAGAGGAACTTTATTGCTACCAAAGTGTTACCATAATAGTTTTATAATATTAATATTTTAAACAAATTTTACAAAATAAAATATTATTATTACATAATATATAACCATTTTAATTTCTGCTATTTTTTTAAAAAGGGATTACCTTAATTAAACTGAGGAAATAAGGAAATAAACACTAAAATACATTGATTGTTCCTTAAGTCAGATTAGGATAGATGTCCTTAAAACAAATCTACAAAAGAAAATGGTCAAAACATTCACATTCTTATTAAGAAGTAAGATTATGTGTCTCACAATCTCTTATATAATATCAGCTTTTTTAACAATGTACATATACTGCCAAAAGAAAACCGATTTTACCCTGTGAACGGCCAAATGTTGAGCTCTCTTGAATAAATCCAGCTGGATCCTTACTGACCATGTGCTCAGTGTTACCGCATACTACCATTCAAATTCAGCTGACATCAGAGATCCTGTTCTGTGCAGCCAATCACTGCTGGTCAGCTGTTGACTCAATCTGATTCTGGACTATCATTCAGGACTGTTAAGGATCTATTATATGGTAATAAAATGTATATTTATTTAAAAATACTGTGTTACTAAGTAACAAACCTAATAACACTTAACTAAAAAAAAGAACACCACATTAATGATGAATGAGACCCTCATACTCAATAATTTTTAGACGTACTTGCTGCACATGGCCTGTAGATGGAGCCAGAGGATAATGAAATTTTAGGGGCACAGTAAAGAACTGACTGTGACTGAGATTTATTTCTACCTGAACAGTCTGTCTGTCTGTGATTCCTCCATATACTGATATCTGAGGCACAGCCTGCTGTCTGCTGGAGGAGTTTGTTGTAGCGTTGCTGCCGGTGGAGGCTGAGGTGGTGCTGGGGATGGTGACATTGGCACTAGAGGCCACGCTTCCCTGCTCCTTCTCCTTCTCCATAGCGGGCCTCCGCCTGCCTGTGCCCGATCCACGGTTACTGTCAATCCTTCACACTCCCCTCCAGCTGAGAAAGACAGAACAGCAACATGTCCATCATTGAAAGCCTTTTTTTTACACTGCTGAAAGTGAGTAGTACATGTCATTGTGAAAAGGTTCGGAACTTGACAGCATCTTATATTTTAGGGTTGTAAAACTTACATATACTGTACACATATCACTCTTTTGCTGAACAGAGTTTTACTGTGGTCTCTGTTCAGTGACTGTTTGGGATTGACAACTGTATTCAATAGCATAGCAGGGGTGATTTGTGGGTAGGACAAGTGAGACCCCACCAAGTTAATTTTGTTGCTGCTGCTCATAAAAGCACTTGAATATTATATATATTATATATGGTTACAATAATTTAGCAGTTTAGGTTTTATCATAAATATTGAAAGCAGATGTTCTAATAAGAAGTACCCTATAATGTCGCCACCATTTTTTAAGACAAAATTACGCCAATGGGTGTGACTCTCAAACTGCCCTGTTCATACAATTTATATTCCAGCCAGAACTGGCATGACTCCTATTTTCAATTTTAACGATAGCCACAAATAGAACCATAACAACGTGCTTAAAGTAAATATGATGCCGCTGCAGCGAGTTAATTTGTCAAATCGTAATTAACTGCTTTCAGTGCAGCGTTTGGACGACAACACTGATAGGATCAGCCTATGTGCAGCAGAGACGCTCGCATTTTATTACGTGACAGCCAGGTAAGTTTTTTTATTTGTATTTAATTTTTTTTTTGACAGCCAGGTAAGTTGTTCGGTGCGGTTGTGTTTACAGCACAGGTTTACCGAAACTGCAGTTGTGAATGTCAATTCGGTTATATAATGCGGTTTTCACTTTAGTTACTAACCGAATGTGTGTGGAGGTAAGTGTATTTAGCAGTCTAGGCCTGCGGCCTGTAGTACGAAGCCGGTTTCAGTTTTACCCAGGTAAGTTAGAGTTCAGTTTGAGCAAACTCTGAGTTTTGAACGGGTTTCGTAACCATGGTAACTTAAGTTACGGCCGGCATGTTACACAGCTACCCTGCCTGCTCCTGCTCCGTGTTATAGCTGTGAGCAAAGTGACAAAACTAGAGTGCAATGAAGCCACTTCCACGTATCTCTAGCTCCAGATTAATGCAGTTAGAATTTTAAAGACGATATTGCTCGACCTTTGTGGTTATTTATTTATTATATTAATTATAATTGTTTATAATTCATATAATATAGTCATATAATTATTATATATATAGGCAATTATTTTAAGCTTTGCATTTATATTAAATTAAATATAGATACATATAGGCTAGTTAAGCTTTAATATATCCAACTTTTAAAATGACTAAACTTATGTTTTCCTTTCCTATGTGTGAAAAAACTATAATTAAATTCAGTTGATTCCTTTGCAAGTTTGGATTGTCATATATTTTCTTTCTGTTGCCTTCTCAAACTTTTGCTGCAGCAGAAGTGTTTATTCCTGCCTTGTAAATGCATTTAAATTTATTTTTTAATAACATCTCTTAATCTTCAGCAGAAAAGTGAATTGCACTGACTCTGGCGAGAAACGAATCCAGCTAACGCTTTGCTGATGCTCTCCACGTTCCCTGTGATTGGCTGTTTGCTGCACACGTCACACTTTAAGGTGCAAGTGCTCCAGAGTTAATCACCAACTCTGGTTCAAACTCTGAGTTGACAAAGAACGTTTATGTCGAGCTTTGCGCTGATCCTGATCTAAGCCAGGTTGGATTTGTTTGGTTTTGTCAACTCTAAACCTACTTTGAAACTCTGAGTTTGTTCATCTCGCTTCATGCTACAGGCCACAGTTCACATCAAGAATGATAACTAGCGCCACTAACTCAGGATAACATTGTGTTTATCCTTTGCAACTTTAAATACTCAGCTCTTTAATTCTGATTAGCTTTCAGTGTTTTCTTATCATTCATTAGCTTAACACAAAGTTTGAAAGTGATTAATTCTAGTAATACTGCTGGTATAACTTTTTAGTTATTGTTATAGTTAGCGTACTAAGTGTGAACAGGCCAAAACTAAAGACTGTATTCTGCAGCTGTGTCAAATTAGCCTGTATGCATTTGTGTACACACATTTGCACATACAGTCAAATTTATGCTTTTGTTTTGTAAATGTAATACATTTTTTTCATCCCTAATGCATGATATTAAAATTCTGATCATAACAAAAAAGACGTAAATTATTTTCATCCTGGTGCTAACTGTTCTATTCTATTTGTCTTAATTCGTTAAAAATAAAACACTAAAAACTAAAATCAACTACTCAGGTGAACTTAGGCATGTTGTAATGTACAGTGGAAAGTGGATATTCATTTCAAGATATGCTAAAGATTACATTTATCAGTATTATTCAATTTTACAGTGTGCTTGTGCCTTACAAAATTTAGAGATATCTTTAAGCGAGCGTTAGATGACAGCAAAGGTCATTTAAATTTAAACATAGGGAAAATGAGCATGGTAATTAAACCCACCAGTGGTTTCACAAGTTACTTCCAAAGCTGCGAACAGATTCATTCATGCTCTGAGGGGAGATCAGCATTGAACCAATCACAAACTTTTCACCTGTTTCCAATACACTTTAGTGATTTGCTGTGCATTAAAATCCATGTCACTCTCACACTGAGTCCCATCAGACAGAATCAGGATTTAATCCGTGCAGACAGGTCCTTTTCACCACTAAATCCTCTTATTTTAAATTCTCACTGAAAGTGACAGCTACACCGTTTGTTGGACGTTTTGTGGTTCTTGACTCCCTAACTGTAACACTTCTCACAATTTCAGGCATCGGTTCATTTATGATCCACGTGCCCACGCCAGCTCCAGTAGCTCTGAACAAATGTGAAGACTGATCGGCTGGAACAACATAACGCAGTCATGACAACAGCACCAGAGGCAGCCCCAGGCTTTGATCCATCTGGGGCTCTCATAGACCATAAGAGATGTATCAACAGGCTCTATAACGTGCTGAAAGCATGATTAATGCTTTGATTTCAACTCAGGTAAAACTGCTTTTGTGTCTTTGGAATGCATTAGATAACGTCATACTTGAAAAGGTAATTTTTGTTATTTAGAGGCAGTCAAACGCATAGTATGCCAAAAAAAAAGTGCACTCGAAATGACAGAAAGATTGCATTCTTAGAACTGTAGCAAATGTTCTAAGGTTCCCTCAAAGTTACAAACAAAACATTTTTGCAGTGCACTCTCAGAAAAAAAATGGTACAAAACCAGTACCTTTTCAAAAGATTCTAATATGTTCCAGTTAGGCACTAATATTTAAAATGTTGGTACCAATATTAAAGCCTTTAGGGGTAAATAAGATACAAAAGTGTAGCCTTTAAAAAAGTACCGTCCCATTGACAGCTTTTGGACCTTTTTTTCTAACACATTCAGTGTTAACAGGCTTTAAAAATATTATGTTATTTTTTTAGCATGTTCTAAAAATAGCCACATTTGAGTTAATGAACCACCTGCAGTTAAAACCTTCCAAGGACATAAATGTGTTTACAATATATATATATATATATATATATATATATATTGTACTGCATGGCAGTAAAATGGAAAAAACTTTAAAAAAAGGAAAAAATCATGAAAGCCTCAAATTTACTGCTACTAGCATCTAATAAAAACATATAAAAATGTCAGAGAAAATGAATACCATGACAGTTTGTCGAGTTTTATAAACATTAAGAGTCGACATAAAAAACAGAACAATATTATAAGTTAATATTTTTGATAACCTTAATAATGATTCATTTTATAACTTAAATGCCAGGTTTTTAGAATGCTGTGTCATGTGCGAGACACTGCAAAAGATGGTAACCACAAGCACATAACGATGAGAACATTCTACTAATGTTTTTACTGCAGCTGACTCATTAAGCCATGTATGTAGAGCATAAAATTACTAGCAGGGAACTCTATAAAGTCAAACTTTAAATGTTGTAAAGACAGTTCACAAGCCAAAACCAAATGAGTTGCACTGTACTCACTCAGATATTCTGACAGCTTCCACCACAACTTGTGACAGGATACAACTGGCAGCTAGGAGAATCCAAACTCTGACTGTTCTCTAGACCAGAACTCCTCCCATCACAGATGACTGGGACCCAATAATGTCATTAAACAAACACACATCAAAGGCTGCTGCCGGGGGAAATGACCTGGGGTTTTCTTCTTGGGGGCTGGGAGGACACTTGTTGATCAAAATAGACCCGGCCTCACTTCCTTTACTCAGCCGTGGAACAGCTAGACCAACAGAGAGCCCACTGAACCAAATGGGAGAGATATAGTGCAGTACACCTGCTGTAATGTGTCTAACACGTTCAGACGGGCCTAAAATTTTCAGTTATTTGTGTTTGTCTGGGTGCACATTAAGAGAAAAAGAGAGGACACTTTATACAGCGAGATTTTCTATTACAGTTCTAGATATTGAAGTCATCAGAATACATTTGTGGAATTTATTTGATCCCACTTAACCTTCCATTAGCTGTGGAATCTTTCAAGGACATATAAAAGCTTAATACCGTCCATTCTCCATTACCTTGAAAAGGAGACTCGTCCTCTCTTTGTCGTTCTCCCTCTCTCGCTCTCTCTCCTCTCCTCTCATTATTTCACTGGCTAACACAACACACTACACATTATTCCACTCGATTTGCTCTCTAGTCTGCATTAGAGACCTCCTCACCACACAGCTCTGTAGCTCACTGAACATCCAGTGCCATCATCATCTGAGTATCAGCAAAACCCTCTCACAGTCGGACACCAAATTGAGTTAGACTCTTTAAAGGCAAAAGTGCTTTTGGTGTAGCAACCAGAATGCAAAGTCTGCACTGAGCGAGCCGGAGCTGTAAAAGATGAGGTTAGGTTGAGGTGTTCAGGTAGAGATGGGTTATCAGCACAATGCAGAGGCCACATCAAACAATCAGGGCTAAACCCCTTAGGGTGAATGACTACAGATGGATGAGATACTCAATCTGTGCCTGTCTGGACAGGCCACAGCCAGGTTAAACCAGTCCGCTAGGATCACAGCAACGCGACCATCAAAAGATGTTGAGTAACTGCTAAAACCAGTTGTGTGTCTTGTCATGCATTTGTCATGTCATAAACTGACAGCTTGACTGAAGAGAATTGATTAATGGTCAGTCAATGTTCTGAGTACTGCACATGTGTATTCACATGTACTGCAGTGTTCCATACTAAACTTGTATTTTGCTGTATATTGTATTATGCATGCAGCATTTATGAGCTATTATTAACTAAGAGACTATGACTATGTGTGTGTGTATATAGATAGATAAATAGATAGATTTACTATAGATTACTATATATTTTTAAAATGACTTAGGAATAAATGTTCACCTTTTGATTATTGCTGATGCCATAGTTGAATTAAATAAAACTACCCAGAAATTTGGGTTAAACATTTCTTTAACCCAGCATTTTTTAGAGTAAAATATTCTAATATATTAATATATTATCATATTAGTTCGTATAAATGACCTATTAGTTAATGTAAAATTTAAAATGATTCTAAAATACAAAATCTCTTTTTAATACAAAATTAACTTCATAAAATGTTACATATATTGTACATATAGCATAATTTATAGATTGTGACATTTTAATATTAACATATACAATCAACTATTAGTTCATGTAAAATGAAAAATTATTATAAAAATATAAAATCCAAATTTTTTTATGTATTATCAATGCACAACAATGAATCAACAATAAACAAAAGTATATTCATAAATAAACATTACCTAGATTAATAAATGCTGTAAACGTTATTAACTGTTAGTTCATGATANCATTTGTTCATGTATTATCAATGCACAACAATGAATCAACAATGAACTAAAGTATATTCATAAATAAACATTACCTAGAATAATAAATGCTGTAAACGTTATTAACTGTTAGTTCATGATAATCAATGCGTTATATAATGTCATTAATGTATAATGTATTTTTATTGTGCGTAATATTGTTTTGTTTGTTTATAATGTTATGAATTGACAAACCACACTCATTATAATGGTCCATTACACTGACTCACATGTATTGTAATCATGTGACATTTAATACCTGATACTGGTACACTCTGCTTGTTAAACTAACAGTCTCTCAGGATATTAGCTTCATCACAGGATGCTTTCTGTCAGCTTTGACACTTTTGGCCAAGTGTGAGTAAACAGTAAAGCAATTAGAAACTTCTTCAGTTAATGGATACGTCAGACGTGGTGTCACCTCGAGATCCGACACTCTAGAAATTCATTCCGTCAGATTCAATGGTGCTCTGTAGCACAAGAGCGTATATCACTCAGAAAGATTTCACTGCATCAAAGGACCTTGACAAAACATGCTGCTTAACAATGTGCCCGTTGAGCATACATCAGTGCTTGTCATAAATCAGAGACGTGGAGAGCACACATATAGAACCTCATGTGAGTCAGTAACATTCTCTTCTTTTATCATCATCTATCTCAAACACATGCAATGACTCAACTAAACAATTCTTCAGTATATCAGATGAAGTTCTCATTGAGTTGCTCTCCAAACTAGTCACCACAAAATAGTTCAAAGTGAGAAATTTATCTTAAACTTGACAAGCCATTGTTCTGTCCTGCCAGAACTCTCTCTTTTCTGGTATCCATCATTCTCCACATTAGCACATTCCCTCTATGTGGCAACCAGGCAGAGGAGATTTGTGGCCCTCATTTCCTTAAGATCCACCATAAAACTGCCGGCTTTGTCTGCAAGGGCCACATCGTTGTTGAACTGAGAAAGCATGAAATATGACCCCAGTCGCCTTGGTATCAGTGTGAAGAGCCCGACAGAGGGGGGTTTCTCTGTCTGGCAGCTATCAAGTGTTTTTAGAGGCACTGTAGTTTGCATGACCCACCTTTAAAAAAATAATGGTTCTTTATTGGCATTGATGGTTCCATGAAGAACCTTTAACATCCATAGAGCCTTTCCATTGCACTAAAGGTTCTATATAGTGGAAAAGGTTTCTTTAGATTGGTAAAATGTTCTTTACTCTAAGAAAAAATATTCATCACTTCAAAAAGCCCCTGAGTGTATATGACAGAGGGGATTTGAAAATAGAGGCCAAACTGAATTTTGCACATGCAAATATCCAGGCAGCTGAAAAAATCTGGGTGCCCACACTGCATATAAATAAAAGGAAATTAATATACAGACCATGTGTTTGAATATTTAAATAGTCCAGTTTTAAATATAGAGCTGCCTTATCATAAGAAACTGAACAGGAATGCCAAGTATGTGGTGCAATTTCACAATGATTTGGGATTCTGTGCATTCAAAGCTATCATTTAAGATGGAGCCATTAACATATAAATTAGTTGCTCACAGAGCCAGACAAATTGGAACAGTAGCATGGTTTTGGCTATTTTGCCGTTGTTTTATTCAGCCGAGTGCTCACAAACTAGATGTGTATCATTTCTGATTATCGCACGGAGTCCAAGCGTGAAATAACCTGAATTTGAACATCAGTAACGCATTTCCTCACTATAACAATGCAGGCCTCCCAGGCACACAATCGTTAGCTCCATCTCATTATTATATCTCAATCAAAAAATAATGCCTTTAGTTGCACAAAACCACTTAAAAAAAGTCAAACAGTACTCTTGGGAGGCCTGAGTTGTTTCTATGGCATACCTAAATCTATAGCTGACTGTAGCTCATTAAATTCCTGCCTTTTCAGGATTATGAGGTGACACAGTTTTGTCAGGGTAAAAATATAAAAATATTCATGCTGCTGATACGGAAATAATCAAATGTTTTGTCTTTGAAAGGGATAGCTCATTTAGAAATTAAAATTCTGTCATTATTTGGTCTGAATGTTTTTTTTTTTTAAACCTGTATGATTTACACAAAAGGAGATGAAAATGGACAGGGAGATTTGATTGTATGGAAAAAAATGGAACATTTTGCTATTAATATTTATTTTTGTATTCCACCGAAAAAAGAAAATCATATGGGATTCAAAACACATGAGGGTGAGTAAATAAGAGAACTGGGGTGAACTATTCTTTTAACTGAAACATGAAATGATTGGTCTGTCTAAAACAAGTCATTAGTCCAGCTCAAAGATGCTCTCTCACTGGGACTATAAATTACCGTCTTACTGCCAAAAGAGTGAGAGCTTTTCAGGCTGTATTCTTCCCCTTTGTCTGAGCGGAAAAAGACTGCAGCCAGCAGCACACGTGGCCCTCTCTGTGCAAACTCCCAGAGCCGTAAAACTACATTACCACAGGGAAGGAATCAGATACACAGATGCCCCAGAGACCACTCAGTTTACAAAGCACCTCAAAACCTTCTAGCCCATATGAGTTATTACTGACAGAACCTGAAGAACACAGGTGAAAATCAGTTTGCACTTTCTCTTTTGAGTAACAAAATTTAAAGCTGAATTGTGTCATTATTTAGGTTACAGGTTCCCTTTCGTCGAGTCACGTCGGATGACCGACGAATTGGGATCTCGCTAGAGAGACCAATCTACTTCGAGAGTAATAAAACGAGCCAATGGGCATTGGCATGCGCTGTTTGCATCCAGCTGCCGCTGATCACAGCGTGAGTATAAACAGGCAGCAGATGCAGCGCATATTCGTCCTTTCGCTTTGGAGCCGAGCGGTGGTTTCTTCTACTGCTCTCTACTTCCTG
>SCHK01027611.1:926-14492 GCA_004124795.1 Poropuntius huangchuchieni
TTCCTCATCTTCTTTGACTTGTTTTGATGGTGATGAGTGCTCACTGAGCATGGGGCTCATCTCCTCACTGCGGTCACTCATGTCCTCTGGCTCTTCGGTTTTAACTTCACTGTCCTGGAAGTACTTGCTTGTTTTCTCATTAGAGCAATCTCTGACCCTTTTGGACACACGAGATGCCACCCTGGAGTTTTTGCGGTTGTTTTTGTCCACCATACTATTTTCTGAAACAAACCAACAGGTCAAGGATCACAGAATAACAAAGATGTACTAGAATGACCATTCACTTACATAGAATTATTACTCTGTCATTATTAACAACATAATTTTATTCAATTGACAGTTTCAACAGTATGAAATGAAATCAATCTCTATATATATATGTGTTGTTGTATATGTGTTGCATCATGTGCTGGAACCTTTTACTTCCAAATAATTAGCATAAACATTGAACAACATCAGTACATATGTGTTTATATAAAATATTAAATAAAAATATTGAAGTACTATATATGCATACATAATATTTATCTAATTTGTATCAGTGTTATAGTTAACTAAAACTAAACCATAAAACAATTACTTGAAATAATATAAACATTGACTGGAATAAATAAATAATCTTGGCTAGTTGCAAGGCAACTTTAACATGATGTGCTAAAGTCACTTAAACTGAAACTAAAATAAAAACTACATATATTTTTGTTTAAAACTACTAGCTACTACAAGTACTTAAAAAGACACAACAAAATTCCTAAAATGTATCTAAAATTACCATGAAAATTTAAGGTTAAAATTAAAAACTGTAATAGCATCTCATGATACTAAAGTAACACTGCTGTACAATGTGTGTGTGTATATATATATATATACACACACACACACACACACACACACAATATTTTCATTATTTCCTTTGGCTTTATAATAATGACAAAAATATATATAGCCTATATTTTAGAAAAGGGTCTGTCACATAGGAACATCATTTTTGGGGGGAGTCCTTGGCTCAAAATCCACTCAAATCCACCCTAAACTACCCAAAACACACACATGATCCCAAATATGTACGCTGCACACGCCCACACTCATGTCATACATTGATGACACATACAATGAAATGACAAGAGGGGCTGTTTTTAAGTGTACCAGTTAATAACAAGCTACACAAGAGAACTCAAGCGAGAGTCTCTGCACATCTGCACACTGCAGCTGTCTGCATCAACCGTGCACTACATACTATTACAGTTCATTCATTTAACTGTTTAACTGCATTTTAACTGCGACCAATTTTGATTCTGGTTTTGAGCATCAGCCAGACAAAATGCATTTTTTTTGCAGCAAAGATACCTTTGGTTTTTCGTGTTTTGGATGCTGGTTTGTTCTTTGCAATCTGCTTCGGTTTCTTTGTGTCGATTTTCTTCTGTGTCTCTTTTTTCTTTGCCATTCTGCTCCTGATGTAAAATCGCGGATAGTTTCAGGATATATTAACTCTGGTGTATTAAGAGAAACAGAGAGACCTGCGTTACACTTCAACTTATGTAATGTAACCTAAAGACCACTGTTACCCAACACAATCACTTCCCACCTTTCATAACACTGAAAAGCGTGCACTTTGCCCGCAGGAGACCTGAGCATACGTCACATCCGCCTGAACTATTGAGTTGACTGGGTAATGTGAGGATTTAAACGCTAGGAGGCGTTGTCACACAAGCTTATTTTGCTGTTAGCAAGGTGATAATCATTATATATTATATTTATTATATTTGATAACGATAATATATTGCCTACTTCTGATTACACCAATAATTCAGCTAAATATGATAATTGTTTATTATTGTAATTAGGATTTGCTTAAACTAATATTTGGGTAATTATAATTATCATTTATACTTAAACATGTAGGTGTGTATAAGTGTATAATAATAATAACTGTCATGCAAAGCAACTTATTATCATGTACTGATATGTGAAATAATAACCTGTATTTTAGGCTAATTTTAATAAAAAGGTTGAATATGCTTGAAAATATGCCTGTTGTAAAATAATTTCAAAAGATCTTAATGGTCCTTAAAATATGTTTCATTTTCTTAAAATATATAAAATGTATTATATATATATATATATATATATATATATATATATCTTAAAATATTATTTTGATTTCAAACATATTTAAATATTTTCTTTATTTTTTTCTGAAAGCTTTTTTTTATTATATTAAACATTTCACACTATAATAAAGTGTTTTGTTGTTGTTGTTTTACACAAACCCATTTTATGTTCTATGGATCAATAAATGAACACACACAACTGCAACTGTACAGTTCTTCTTTTATTATTTGAAGGTTTCCCATTAAGTTTGTTAAAATTTGAGCCTTGATGAACACATGAGGGGACACAGATAATCAATGTGGGCTGTTTCAAATATATACATATGATCATATTAATGATGTGTTGTGATAGGCTGACTTGTGATCTATAGCACAGACAATACAAAATTGTGCGTTTCTTTATATTCAAATCTGATGCTGTTTGTATTATATAGGACATTAACCTCATTCAGTCAAGTTCATTAACATTTGGGCCTGACTTTGTGTGTGTGTTTGTGTGTGTGTGTGTGTGTACCTGGTGTTTTACATGCAAATGAACAGCTGTTTTAGCGTCACTTGGCAGCAGATGTCCAGCAAGTGTGTGTGTGCGAGTGTGAGACTTCAGAGAACCGTCTGTGGACTTGATTGGCAGAGCAGAATCAGATATTCTCCCTGCAGCCAGCCAGACTCAATGGGCATCTGTGCCCAGACCGATGCCAGGACAGGTGTATGTGTGTCCCATGATTGGCATATGAAGAGCGCTGTTGGCACCAAGTCTCCATGACGACACAGTCCCCCAGCCCTGCATGGCTTCCATCCCTATATGAGTCCTGAGCATTCTCAGATAGGAATAAAAAGCCATACGGGGCAAAGAGCAACGAGCGAGATCTCTTTCAAGCATTTACACACAATAACACAGCCTAATCTTTTTTGCCTATACACAGAAAACGCAATTCCCCGGTTTTATGGTGTCGCGCGACCTCTAGTGGACGAGTACGGTATAACAAGTCTGCCGTGCTCTTATATCGCACTGCAATAGTCGTCACCACTACCGTTGTGACCATTACAGGACAATCTTTCCGATACAACATCGACAAAAATAACGTCACATCCCTAAACTTTAAAAAATAGCGCTAGAATTCCCCCGCGGGGCTAAAATGTCCCCGCCAAAGTGTGAGAAGAAACCGCAGTTTTTGTGAATGAAATATTTAACATTTCCGTTATTGTAGGCAAACCGATCCATTTTGAGGTTGAAGGCAGCAGTCGATGTATTGATTATAATACGGATCTCCGGCACATGCACCTGTTGTCCAGCCATTGCGATGTCTGAGAGTAAAACGGACAAAACGCTGGCGAGTCTTTTCTCTCCAACCTAAACGCGCAACAGGAGGAATAGGCTACAAACCGACAAGCCACTCTACATTGAAAAAACTTGTCAAATAGATCAAATACAAGGTACATGGTATAAAAGGAAAACTATAAATCGCGATGAAGGTCGAGCTGTGTTCTTCGGCTGCTGACGTGCAGTTCGGTGCGTAAAAACTAGCAGCGCAAGTCGTCACCGTGTCATACATGACATTAGAATGACCAACGCATGATGATGAAACGACTGGAAACGTCCGTGTGACATTCCTGCAACATTTCTGTTCACTACACATTGGCAGCCTACTATGGCAAGCTGGATTAACATTTATTTCATGATATCTGGCTAGCTACAATTGCTTTTTACTATTGCAATTCCTTTTTAATATTAGACTACTAGGTTACTTAAACTAATTCACTTTAAATGTAATACTAATCTTGCATTAAACATATTACTAGCGAGAATAAAAATGCTACTAGTAGGCTACTGTCTCATAGGTGCTAGTATTTTAGGTTCTAGTCGAACTAGAATACATAGGGATAGCTACTATAACTAAAAAATACCTGCTACATAATGAATAGGTAAAACTAGTAAAAGTGGAATCAGTACCATCATCAACTGCAAGTACATAGCCTACTAGTTGCTGATATCTGAACCACAAATCGTCATAGGTTTCATTTACAAAAAGTGTGTAATTTGTTGCCGTTGACAATGGAATAGTACATGTCACTCGGGACAGTGACGAATACAAAAAGAGTAATTACTAGTGACTAGTTTAATAGATAATAATCACTATTAGAATATATTCCATCAAATGAACAGTATTAATTGATGAAATGTAGAATAAGGCAGTTTTAAAGACACTATTAAATTAATTCCTATAAAAAAATATGTATTAGCAACATAATAAGAAATACTAATTGCTACAAATACTAATTTGACGGCATAAATGTTAAAATTGCGTGCCATACTAGTACCTGCTTTTCTGTTTTAACAGTTTGACGTAGCCTCGTTTTTCTCGAGTTTGCCCTGTAAGAGATAAGTGAGTCAGACAGAGATAGACAGAGGAGCCCTTGATCGATAATATCAGTGACCGGATGAGAGGAGCCATGGCGCAGCAGTCTGACAGGAGAGAGATGATGAACGGTGAAAGTGTCTGTCCGGCTGCTCCAGACTCCGGAGGGGAGAAGTCTGCGATACAGAAGCGGCGGAGGAGAAAAGTTAGCGGAACGGCATTCCTCATTCCAAAGCATGGCTCGGAACACGTCATCCCGACCCAAATGCCCGTGTTTCCAGCTCCAGTGCCTCAGTTCGGATGACCATGAATAGGTATCGGTAGTAGCGACTGTGAGCCAGCAGGTGGATGTCGCCTCGCCCAATCAGAGCGCCGCGTTCACGGGGCACAGCAGCGTCAGTCAGTCAGTCAGCCGGTCGGAGTTTGAGCAGCGTTGTGCAGCTGTGCGCTCCTCCATTCACTCTCGCGCAGACAGAGGCGAGGGGGCCGCCGCGAGGAGGGGTGGGGAGCGGACAGGCCCCCTCCCCCGGAGCCGGGGCAACCAATGGTAGGCGAGCAGCGAGAACAGAAAGGACATCATACCTGAGCACGAGACCAACCTCCGTGCGCGCGGGGGATTTTTCCCCCCTCATCTGTTACAGAAGCGCGCGTGTTAATAAAGGGCTGCGGCCGCTGAATAGGGCTTTTTTTAACCCTCTTTTCAAATACCGCCAGAAAGCAGTTTCTTTCTGCTTCTAATAGTACAGGAGAGACATTGGGAGAGGGATAACCGTAAAATATGCCTGCGTGTGTGTGTGTGTGTGTGTGTGTGAGTGTGTGGTTACTCTTCCTTCATCTTGCTCCTTCATTCTAATGAACACCTCACCAGGACATCCTGCACTTGCTCTGTCCCTCCCTCCCTCTTTGCTTTTTCCAATCTGTGTGTGTGTGGTTCCCCTTTTTGTACTTTGCCAGGCGTCCGTTCCTGTTGGTTGTCCTAACAACACACTGTAGACTCGGGCCCTTGAGACAAAAGACAGCTCCAAGTGTCTACTGAGAGAAAAAGAAGGGGGGGAAACCCTTCCACTGCCATTTGGAGGGTTCACTGCCCCCCTTCTCTTCTCCAGCACATTCCACAGCGTTTCCTCGCGCCCTCTCTCCCCTTGCCCCTCCACTGCTGTCTCCCCAGAGCCGAGCGGGGCACATCACTGTGGAGCGGAGAAGGAGGGAGAGATGGGGTCGAAGGCGTTTTTTGGAGGCAGAAGGTTTCTTTTCTTCAGGCGATAGCTTAGCCATTCGAGGCAAATGTCAAATGATGTCACTCTTCTTCCATTCGCTGTTGTTTTTGTTGTTTTGCATTGTGCCCGCAGAAAAAAATAATTATGTTGGCACAGAGGCAGGAAGAGGCTGCCTTGTACTTCCACTGCCAATTGGGATAAACCTGATGCTTTTTTTAAGTGAGTGGTCTTGGGGTCTTAGAGGGCAAAGAAAGAAATAAAAAGAAAAAAGGGGAACAGAGAGAATTGTTGAGAAAAGTAAATCAAGGTAGCATGTAACTTTAGGAATCCTAAAGAATTAATTTAATTCAAATTAATTTTAAGTAAATTATTATTTAGCACCACATTTTTAGTATCAGCTTAATGTTTTATATGACATTCATAAGCCATTTGAGTAAACTCTGAAATTTATGCCTCTGAAGAAGCACAAACATATACAAACATCTTTAAAGGGATAGTTCAGTGAAAAAATTCGGTTATCCTCACCTTTCTTGTCATTCCAAACTTTTCTTTCTTCTGCGGATCACAAAAAGAGAAATTTTGAAGAATCTTGGCAACCGAACAGTCTTTGTGACTACTGACTTCTACAGATGACAAAAATATCTTTTATGTTCCTAAGAAGAAAGAAAGTCATACTGGTCTGGAATGACAACAGGGTGAGTAAATTATGATAATTTTCATTTTAGGGTGACCTATCTCTGAAAGTAAAACACAAGAAAACAATGAAATAATGCACACAAGAAAAACTAGCGGTTTCAAAAATAACAACAACATAAATAAAACCTGCAAACAGAAAAAAAGAATCAACACTAACTGCATAATTTATTCATACTGCAGTGCATGCTGGGAGCTAGAAAACTAAACAAATCAGCAACATTCTCCAATAAGAAACTGTTTGTGTAGACAACACTGTTAGGCCAGTTGAATCAACATTTGGGTGAATACTGTTGGTCCAATATGTGTTTTACATAGATTCAAAGTCACTCATTATTATCTGCTAGAAGTAATGTGGATAAATATGATTCCTTTTATCACAATGCCAATAGAACTCTTAATACCATTTTTAACAATCTGTTTATTAAAATGTAAAATATAGCAGTAATACAACAATATTGTAGTAACATCTTTTTTTTTTTTTTTTTTTTTTACAATACTTATGATTATTTTAATGAAGTAGATAGCACATACTAAGAGGTGATGTATAATTTGTGTTAGTATTAGATATATAACTTTTGATAAACAATTAGGTAAACATTTGGTAAAGCTGTAAGCTGTAAGTCCATTTCAATCTAAAAAAAATTAATTAAAAATATGAAATGTGAAATAAAGAGAGGTGAGATATAAATTCTAATTGTGTGATAAAAAAAAACACAATTAGGAGACACTACTATAACAATTATGAAGCATAAAATCACAGTGAAATGTTTAGTCACACAGTGAGATTTTGGGTAACACTTTATTTTAAGGTGTCCTTGTTACATGTACTTACTATTATAATAAAAATTAATTATGCATGATTACATGCAAGTAACCTTAATCTTAACCCTAACCATATAGTAAGTAGTACTTAAATGTGTAATTACCCTGTAACAATGACACCTTAAAATAAAGTGTAAATAGGCGTTTTAGTATACATTTTTTAATTGTTTTTTGTTTTTTTTTACTTTATTTTTGTGACATATCTATGTGAAATATCACACACTGATCTGCCATAAAGACTACAGGATAAATGAGCCCAGACACAATTGTGCATCTCTTCGAGGATAATAGTGAGAATAGTTTAAGAGCTTCATGCTTGAATGCCTCCGAAATCATTCTGCCAAAGAATGCAGGTGTTTGAAACATTTCTAAGTATTCAAACAAATCCGAAGAAATGCAAGTGGAAGCAATTGCTGGGGAGCACAAGCCTCTGTAATAGCCGTATTTACAGAGTGCTGATCAGTAATTTGGTATCTGTCGGTTTACCAGGCAGAGGAGCGTGGTTGTGGAAAACACTACCTGAGTTTCGCAGCTGAAAGTTGGGCACACCTGCATGTGCGATTAGACGGAGGGATTGTGCGAACAGCAGCGTCGGCCGTTGGAACAAAAAGAGGGACAGGAAAATCATGAGAGTCATCTGGTCTGCAGCGAGGCTCCCCGTCAGAATTCCACGCTCAGCTCTCTGGACGCCGCACCAGCACAACCACACAATGAACTGCATAATCAACTGGGATTTACCTAACAAAGAACAGCCGCCACACATGGGCACACATACACGCACACACCAGGGCACAGACACGCATGGCACCTGAAACACACTCGCTCAAACACAAACACACAAACACACAGGCACAGCTGAAATAAGCATCTACTCACAGTTTTAGAACCACTGAATCAGCAGCTAGACCAGTGCCAGTAGTAAATGAGAACACAACCGCACACGTCTATACAACACACTCACACGCTTTAATTAGTGACTGGGAAGTGATTTATTTAGGTAATTGCAGGTGTAGAGCTCTGTGTATACTTGTGATATGGATGGCTGGGTAAATTGAGCACTGTGTGTGTGTGTGTGTGTGTGTGAGAGATGTGAATGGCTGGCTGAGTTGTGTGTATATATGTGAGCATGAGGTGTGAGTCTGATAGGGGGTCCAACAGCTCTTTGATCATGACAGCCTGCGGAAGAGAAGTTCTGACAGAGCTCTGCAACCCCTCCCACCCCCCGCACTCACACACACACACACACACACCTAAACACTATTTTCAGTACTTTCAATTTTATATCAGCCATTTTATGTTTTAGTAATCACTCCCACCCCATACAGTACTATATGGATGAAAGTAACCATCAGTGTGCTTTCATTTAGAGCGAGAAGAGCATGACTGTTGGTAACATCTGCTGTAGATTTCTGTCAGGGTTGAGTTCTTAAGACCATCCCCTCGTTAACTCAAGGGTGAAATCTCTGTTTCTTATCTTTTTTATCCAGAAACATTGGGAAAGCTCTGTCTACTTGGACCCTGTAGAAGCGGTAGATATTGCAATTCCTGTTCAAGGTAGTGGTGAGCTCAGTAGGGTAAGATTTCGATCCAACTGCAAATGTATTAAGCCCCATACATAACATTGAGGGCAAAAAAAACAACAACAACCAGAAGATATCGAGGCCACGAACTGGCAAACAGCCTATTACTGAAAATAAAAATTGTATGAAGAAGAAAAAATAGTTATTGTGGCCATCAATTAAGAATTCATACCAACGACTTAGCAGTTTATGACCACACTGTGCTAATGCGTTCTCTGCTTTTAGTTAAATCATGACTGCACTTTGTTCTCGTATGAATTCATTCTCTCATTTTAATTAAACTGAAGCCACATTATACTAGTTCATTCTGTTTTTGTTAAAGTGTGGCTGAACTGTACTAATTTGTTCTTTCATATTATTTTAGTCTTCACCAAACTGTATTAATTCGTTCTCTTGTTTTAGTTCAATTGTATGTAAATATGAAATTACACAACTTTGCCACCAATTCACAGTTTACTGGCATGAGACTGGCTCAAAGACCAAATATTCTAAAACATTTAATGTAGAAAACACATAAAATTAATGTACTAAAACAGTGATATTAAATGATCAAATTCAGTACACACCTTATTGATGATGCATACATTATATATAAGCTTGCAGATGAGCCCAGAATATGAATGCAATGCACTGAATGGTTAAGTGTTTTCTTTATAATGGTTTTGTAAGGGGAAAATATTTAATGTGGAACTTTGCACACTGAGTTTATATTTTGGGTTCATCTTTTTGCCTGCACAGCATCATCAGTGAAGTGTATACTAAATTTGGCCTTTTAATATAAGTGTCTCACTACAGATACTACTTACTCACATTTTTTTTAATCAAAATTCATAACTCTCTTCTCTCTGGTGATGCTGGACTTGCATAAAACACTGCACCTCCACAATCAACTTTTTCAATAACCTGTTTCACTTGAATGTACGTCGCAGAAGCAGATCTGTTGCTATTTCTATTACACGGCACATCTTGTTTTCTACACAATGCATTTTGACTTTTCCCCTGCACACGTTGAGCTCTGAAAATGGCCAGGATGTGTCTCTGAGGAGACTCTTCATTCTGGACTTACATTAGTAGTCTTTAACGATCCCCTCCAGGATAATTTCCTTCTTTCTCTCACTCTCCTTCTGTCTCACTCCTCAATTAAAGGAAGCTTCATTGCCAATTCACCTACTGGATAAAGAGTTGCCAAAGCTGTCCACAACAGCAGCAATCTGTTAAAGTGCCCATAGAAACCGTTAATAACATTAACAGGGGGAAAAACGCAACAATCAGTATATTGCTAGTTATAATGACACAGTGATCGTTATGCAGCTGTAAAAATAACAGTTGAATGGTGAGAGGTAATCAATACCATTTGAGGCCTTAGGCTACTGTCAACCATGTGCATCTCTCTCCCACTCTCTGTGTCCAGGTTATGGGGTAGCGGTGTGTGTGTTAGTCAGTGTGTGAGTGTGTTTTTGCGTGAGACAGGCAGCTCTTCCCGCTGAGTGGTTGTCATGGCTACAGCAGGGAGATGGAATGCGGTAAATATCTCAATTTCCCAATCAACCACACTCAGAAACACACATGAACACACACACACACACACATACTGTTGGTCTTTTGGGAGAAAGGTCAGAACATGCCAGGAGACAGGAAAAGACAGAGAGGAGTAGGCAGTAAGTGTGGCAGTGGTCTACGTTAAACGTTTTTTTTTTTTTTCCCTCGTTGTTCATTCGAACACACTGAACCTACACAAGTTCTAAGAACTTAAATGAAGATTGAAATTTTAATAACAGAAAACTGTGGTTTTGGCTGAAAACATAATAAACCTCAGCACCTAACCTTCAGCCAGCTCTGACGCTCTCTGAAAGAACTACTGGAACAAGTCTGCTAGTGCCTAAGGCACTTATTTAAAAAAATCAAATTATGAGGCCAAACTAAAAACAACACAAAATAGTGCACTGAGAAAAGCAAACATACCCAAAAACATGAATTCCAACCATTTTTCTACTTCAAATTTGTTGAAATGAGCCATTAAATCTTACACACTGTAGGTGAAGTATTCAAATTCAGTCTAAGCTCGGGTGTCCAGGCACTAGAGAGTTGCTGATTGGACGAAATGTATCGGTACTTCCTAACCATTGTGGGTGATGTTACCAGGTCATGTACAATTAAGCAGCTGTGTTTGCCAGTGTGTGCATGTTATTAGTCGCTAATGGCTGCTTGGGGGCTGAAATCTACCACTAGTAGTATCAGCAGAGAGCTTTATGATTAGGTTTATGAAATCCTGGAACACAATTAAAGACACTCAATCAAGCATTACAGATTTTGCTAATTCTATTCCAAGTAATGAACAGGAGCCGATTCCTATGCTGATCATACAAGAATTGCTTATTGGATTTTCTATGCTTATAGTCATCTTACATCCAAATTTGCCTCCAGTAAAATCTCATGATACAACCATGATATACACTACTGTTTAAAGTGTAAGATGACTTGTCCTTTTTTTTTTGAAAGATTGTAATACTCCTGTTCAGCGCGGATTCAGTAAAGGTGACATATCATTAAAATTTGGCTTTTTCAATGTTCAAGTGCTAATCGGGTCCCTGGTGCATCTACCAACCCAGAAAATGTAAAAAAAATAAATAAATAAATAAATAACAACCCAATAAATGTTTTTTGTAAGCCTTTCTCTGCAAACTAGTGAAAAGACGAGCCACTCAGATTTTGCTCCCCCCCCCCCCTTACATAGAAAGGGTATCTTATTATAATATTACCACCCCTTAATCTGCAAGTTTGCACCCACGGCACTGCCATTGTGTTGTCACAAGCGACAATGGTATGCCAGTTCTAATGGCATGCATGGCAAAATTTGAGCAAAGCATGCTAACTGTTCTGTCTTTGGCTGCACAGACCAGCACAGAACACTATTCAGAGTCCCAGTCTCAGAGACAGTAGCGGATTTATTGACTTATTTACTGTATATTACTGTATATAAGGTCTCCTTTAAAATGGTCAAAATGAACAATAAAGACATTTACAATGTTGTATTTTTTGGTTAGAATTTAAAATAAATGTTGTTCATTTGAAATATCAAAATATATTAAAAAAATCCTGAATTGTTTTTTATCATGGTTTCCACAAAAAATGAAGCAGCTCAACTGCTTTCAACACTGATAATAATAATTCTTGAGCAGCAAATCAGCCTATTATATTATATATCTGAATGTTCATGTGACATTGAAGACTGAAGTAATGATGCTGAAAATGTAGCTTTCCCACATCACAGAAATCAATTACATTTTAAAATATATCAAAATATAAAAAACCGGATGTTTTGAACAATATTAGTTTTTTTTTTTTTTACTGTGTTTGTTTTATCAAATAAGCATAAAAGACTGCATGTGTAATACAAATGCACCAGCTCTTAGAGTTTTAACAGTGTTTGTTTATGGTTACTTTGCATATTTTGCTATTATTAATTCTTCTAATCTGAAAAGTTGGCAAAAGTAGTTACTACCTGTAATCATGCCACCAAAATCTTGCAACTTTTAATTAAATGTGACAAGACAAAAAGAGCAAGAGAGAAACATATGGAAGGGGGACAGAAAACGAGCGAGTGGGGCAGATGAAGCAGATTTAAACAGGTGGGGGAACAAACTGCAAAACAAAAACCAAAGAAGTAAAAATAAATGAAAAGAAAAGCAAAAAAGAAAAAGAAAAAGCGGGACTGGTCACCTGGAGATCCTTGGCCTGGGCTGAGCCATGGGGAGGTGGTAGCAGTCGTCATGGAGAGGGGCTTCGGTTGCCATGGTAACAGCTGGGCCGGGGGTCAGCGGCTAAGGGAATGTGTTTGCACACAGAAGTGCATGCTGGGAGGAGAATCCTGCTGGGTGTGTGTTTAAGTGAGTGAGTTTGAAAGAGAGAGAGAACGTTCTTAGTGGTCCCTTCAGAGCTGAAAAACCCCTGTGTTGCCATAACAAAGAGGAGAAATTAGTTTGGGGCTGTGAGGTAATTGTTGAGGCATTTTGTGAAGTTCTTTTGAGGTGCTAGATAAAATAATTTGTTCGATGAAATGGGAGGCACAGCTGTATATGAGGGAGTTGTGTATGAGGCTGTTCATGAGGTTTCAAACTAAAACCGCTCAGAATATTCAGTTTAAATCCAAAACCTGTTACATATGACAAATATACACTTACATGACCCCAGTAAACACAAGGACATCGTAAAATTTATCTTCCTGAAAGAGACCAGAATCTCCACACGCTCCCACTCCGCAGATACAGAGATCATATAGAGACCCTTAAATCGAAAAGCCATTTCTGTACCCACACAAACCTAAACTGAAGTCATGAGTCACAGAGAGATGTCAGCAAGCCAACACACATGGATAAATTCACGGATGAAGGTTTCTTGATATCTGTGGATGGAAGAATACTGGTTCAGATGAACACATTTAGTTCATTTAGAGTTCAATAGAGTGGAACAGAATGTAGTGTTCTTTCTAGTTCCATATCTTAGAACCTGGAACATCCCACAGCATTTGCGTCATGATGTTGCTTACGACAAATATATATTCAGACTCATCCCTCTTTTTCTTTTAAAGTAAAATTGCAAAAATCAAGGTATCTGTGGTTGATTTTTTTTTTTTTTTAGAAATCAATACTGTTGATGTTCTTATGTGTATACATACCATTTTCTTGAAGTAAATGTTTTAAAAAACATGTTCTATTGATTCACACTAGTTCTATTGATTCACTTTTGTATATACAGGTGCTGGTCATATAATTAGAATATCGTG
>SCHK01027633.1:2343-17737 GCA_004124795.1 Poropuntius huangchuchieni
TAGAAAGAAGTGAAAAAGTGCACAGTAATAAATGCACAAAAATAAAACTGAAAACAATAATAGTCACACAAACACTTGTTTGAAAAAAAAATACAATTTAAAAGAACACTTAATAGTTTCAAATGCTGTTTTATTATATATAACGATTTAAATAAACTTTTAATAGATATACAGTTAAATCTAAAAAATATATTCAAACACCATATCATTTTTAATATTTTGGGTGCAGGACAGTTCATTTATGTAAATGAGGATAGCAAAATAAAGTAAACTGTGGCATATTATACCCAAAAATTCTTCATACAGTGGACTGTCAGTACTTGGGAACAAAAATTTGATTTGACACTTGGACCTGACCATGTTTTGTTACATAGACCTATCAAAGTTATATCACATTATCAAGATGAATTTGTTCTGACACAGTTTGACTCTGAGTTCTTGTTATATTACCATTTTCTAAACTATAGCGAATAAACTGTGATAATGTGAAAAATGTTGAAGGTCTCTGAATAAATTTTAGTTTGATTGTAGGACTAATTCATTTGTGATTATCAAGATATATCTTGTTCCCGTCTGACACAGTTTAACTAGTTCTTGTCATATTTTATTAGCATTTTCTAAACTATAGCGAATAAACTGTGATAATGAGACGTGAGACATTTTGAAAGTGTCTGAATAATTTTTGGTTTGACTGTATTTTTTTTTTACTATTATTAGCCTACATCTAAACTAGAGACCAAACGCGCCATCTTGTGGTGTGATATTTGGTCAATTGTAAAATGAAATATAAATCACTGATTATTCCCCTTTATTACACACCAATATCCGCATATCGCGTCAGTTTCAGATTCAGAGAACCCTTAACGATGCATCATAAATAAGAACGTGCTTTGCATGCGTTTCACTGACGTAATCATGACGCAATGACGCGGTGTCGTCATCTTACCGGAAGCTGAAGGGGAAATCAGTGAGTCGCGTTGGCATTTCTCTCAGCCGACGCTCGAGCGCAGGAGACACCGAGCCTGTTCGCCGACTTCAGGAGCAGGACATGATAAGGTAAACACTTCATGACATTTTTGATTTAATCAGTGATAATTAGAAACACCGTGTTCGACGGGAATGTAATGAAATGTAAGGCTTTATAATTTAAACAGACTGTTATCTTAAGCTGTCATTTTCTGGCCAGTGAAGACCAACAGTTGAGGGAAGCTGATTTTTCATGTGCCGGTTTCTTCTGGCGTACAGCCAAAACGCCTTTGATCGACCGATATATATATCGCTGACATTTTAAACCGCTGGTGATTTGATGGTCATTGTCTAAACAATGTAGACTTGATATTGACTTTCGTTTGTAAATGTTGGTGACATCCGCTGGCCTGTCGAAAGAAACGTCAATCTGAATTATTAACATGAGGATTTATTCGATAACGAATCGTTTTGGTCTCGCCTTCAGTGAACTAATGCTAATGTTAAGTATTAAATTTCATCCTCATGAATTTCTTTTTTTTTTTTATGAATGATGACCGCTAGTCGTCTTCTGGTTTGGTCATCCGACGTCATTGGTCTTACGTCTTAACCTTAGCAAACAAAAGTAGCATTTGTTTGCTAAGTCATGTACATCTCTACATAGATATTTATTATAATTACATGAACACTCTGTTTGTATTATTCACTTGTTATTCAGTTATCTTGTCTATAACAGTAATGATAAATACTAACGTTATGTCTTGCACATTTATACAGAAATAAATTGTACCTTTAATGTATGACAACTTCGTGCTTACATTTAGTGACATTAGTTTGTTGTCTGATGCCATTTCTGTCTTGTCATACCAAAACGTATTAAAATAAATTTATAAATTAAAAAAATATATATTTTCCTGAAGCTGACTGTAAATATAACTATATGGACACTACTTGTAAGCAGGTCAGATAACTCGGTGGTAGCACAGATCTCGTCCCCTAATCTTTGAGGGTATGTCACGTGTTTATAGTGTATTACTCAGCAGGACGGTGTGTGCTGGATTGTGATTTTGGAAATAATGTCATCCTTGGAAATGAAAATCTGGCCTTTCCTCTGAACCCCTGACTGTGCGTATTACTGGCAAAGAGTGTAGGTTGCGGAAAGCATTGCGTTAGACAGGAACCATCCCACTGTCCTGTGGTGCGGGACAGGCGCTCTGTGGCCGGACAGATGGCCTCACTGTCAGGAGTCAGTTTGGGAGGGGTGAGGAACTCTGCATGGTGGCTTAAGACATTATAAATGACCACAATTGAAATGACATCAGTTTTGATGGCCCTCAGGAGACCAAATCCCATTGGAACCCCATTCTGCTCCAGAGTAGAAAACCACTGCTGCTTTCTTGTTTAATGGCTTTATTATTATGTACACCTGTGATTTTGTGTGTTTCTTTAGCATATGTTGTTTCTTTAGATTAGAGAGAGCGATCTGCTCATTATTTGTTCAGATTAGTATTTTAATTTCCTGCTTAATCTGTTCTTTAATATTGAGCCTGTCAATAAATGCCACAATTTATTGGGTCTTTACTTATGCAATACACTTATTCTCAATTAAAAATGCCATTTTAAACAAGCAGACTTGACCTAATACAAAGAAAGTTTAAGATTGTAACATTCAAATCAAATAAATGACTAAAAAATATTTATCCTATTCATCAACAAGTATGATAATTACTGAAAAATCTTAATTCAAAAGTTTCAGACTTGACATAAATATGGAAATACGACAAGCAAACTGACAACAATGAGGGTGCGATAGGTGTTTCAGTTCTGTTTTCTGTTTAAATGGGTAATTTGATTTGGAAATTCCCTCATAGTCATTTAAAGCGGGAATCTAGGAGTGCTGGGTCACAACATGTGACACTCCTGAGAATCCGGAAGAGAATCAGGAGAATTGCAGAGATGTCTGGAATATTTCTGACTGTTTTAGAAGCGAACAGGTTTGCCTGCTGCAGGTTGGGTTGCTGATAGAGGCCTTGTTTTGAATGAAACTGATGACTTTGGCTTGCAGCTTTTCATCATGTCAGATCCAATGAGTGATTGCATACAAAAAGACCTATGATAGAAATTAATTGAGTGAACGTTTCAGAAAAACACTGGATCTCTGTGTGGCTGGTCAAACAAATGATGTCCCAAAACAAGACGAGGATGAAGAATGTTAATGAGAGGTCATTTTCAGTCACACGTGAGTTATAGAGGCACAAACGTCCAAGTGTGCTTAATGTTTTAAAAGGACAGTATCTGTGGCCATTAATCTTATTCTGAGCAAGCTTTTATGTACGGAAGGACTACTCTGTTGTCCTTTTGTGATAAATGGCTTCACGTTTGATCTCTAAAAGGCTTATAATCTATATAAACTGAAAATGTTGTCCTTCAATGTTATTCCAAATACGTTCGTTCTTCTGTGAAACACAAAAGGAGCTCTTACACTTAACCATAAAATAACTGATGTTATTGATTTAACCATAAAATAACTGATGTTTTCATTTTTGGGAGAACTGTTTCTTTAACATTATCCGTGTTATGGAAGGGACTGTTCATCCAGAAATTATACTCACCCTCATGTTGTTCCAATTTCCAAAGCCATTAGACTTTCATTAATCTTCAAAACACAAATATAAAAGACATTATTAATCCAACCGAAAAATTTCTGTCCCACCAACAAAGGTCCACGGTCCATGCAATATTTAGAAGCATCAAATGTAATCCGTATAAATCCAGCAGTTTAATTCAAAGATTCTGAAGAGATACAAGTTAAATTAAAAATGTTCATCATAGGAAGCGACTGTGTCTTTTCTGAAGACTTGGTTTAAACTGCTTATTTTTACAATATCTTTGTAGACATTTTTAAGCTTCCAAGTTTTGGTGGAATGGGCATTCAGCAAAGGGACAGAAGTCTCTCAGGTTTTGTTAAAAATAGTCATACAGGTGTGGAACAACATGAGGCTAGAATATACACTTTTGGGTCAACTATTTCTTTAATGTTTGTTCCTCAAAGGACTAGAATGAAATTAGTTTTGTATAAAAATCCCACCTAAAACGAAAGTGAGTGCTGTAACTTGTAAAACAACCTAAAGTCAGTCATATGAGCCTGGTAGAAAGCCAAGAGAGCAAAAAGTGTTATTGGATGTGTGTCAAATGAGGACACACACCATGGGCCCTCAGCCTGTGATTTGTTTGTGGGGTTGTACTGGGACAAAACTGCAGTAGGAGGTGCAAAAGAACAAGCTGTGTGTGTCTCTCAGGACTGCTCTAATTCCTATCTGCTTCCACAGGTCTCCACCATGGACACAGAGATGATGCCGAAATTCTCCTCGAAAGACGAGGAAATCGATTACTGGAAGTGCTTGTCTCTCAAATACAAGAAGAGGTAGGCCGAAGTCATTAACTACTAAATATAGCAACCAGCTGAGCTTTTTACAACAGTGTGCAGTTTATCTTCACATAAAAGCCATGGGGAGTCAACCGTTTACGTTCAGACAAACAATGCCGATTGGCTTTTAAAACTTGGCCACGGTATTGTAGTTAAACTTTGGCTAGCTGAGACAATAACGATTGTTTCTGTGTTCATACCTACAATCACAAGCCCCGCGGGTGATGAATGGCTGTAAATATGACCGCAGCACTTTTTGTCATGGAAAAATGGAGAAAATGCCACAGCACACAGAGAGCCTTTCACTGCTTTTGACAAAAGAGACCCTCTGTTAACCTGAGAAGATGCTCCATAGCTCCAGCTGTTGTGTTTAGTGTCTTGGAGTATCTTTTATTAAAATATGTCATGTTTGAAACCTTACACTTTAAAAAATAAAGGTGCTTCACGATGCCATAGAAGAACTTTTATGGTTCCATAAAGAACCTTTAACATCCAAAGAACCTTTCTGTTTCACAAAAGTGGCAAAAAGAAGGTTCTTCAGATTATGAAAAGGTAAGAAAGAGATGGTTCTTTTAAGAACCTTTGACTGAATGGTTCTTTGTGGAACCAAAAATGGTTCTTCTATGGCATCGCTGTGAAGAAACTTTTAAGCACCTTTATTTTTAAGAGTCTATGTTGTGCTACTGGTTACATTGTAGGTAAGCTTGATGTCTTTGTAAAGTTTCAATTGGTTTATGTGATTATTTTGTGTAGTTTCAGACCCAAAATGCTAGTATGTGAATCGTCTGCGTAACCATTTCTGTTCTAAAGCTCAGGCCATGTTTTTGACCAAAAGTGGCCTGAGAGTGTCTCTGATCTAAAACAGAGCTCACAGTTGGTGCTGGCGCTAGTGCTGACCGTGTGTCTGCTGGTGGTCTCTGTCTGTGCCGCTCTGAACTCCTACACAGTTTCAGCCCGTGCACATGTTCCTCCTGGGCTGTGGTTTTACTGCCCCAGAGCTTTGGTGGAGCACAGGAAGATCACAAATCCCAGGAATTTCCTGCTGAGGAAGAAGCAAAACATGCTTTCCTGGAAATAGTCACACAAATGAGCCCCTTTAACTCACTTGACAGAACATGAGGTCTTAAAGACGTAAGCAACCGCTCACATTTACATTAGGAAAAGATCAAAACATAGTTTATACATTGATGCTTTGCCATTAAGAAATTTGGGGTCGGTAAGATTGTGTTTTTGGAAGGCCTTGTGTGTTCGCGACGCCATTTATTTGATCACAAATACAGTAAAAAATAGGAATATTGTGAAATATTACAATTTAAAACAGCTGTTTTCTGTTTTTAGTACATTTTAAATTTTCGTTCATTCTTGTGATGCAAAGCTGAATTTTCAGCTTCAGTGTTTAGTGTCACATGATCCTTCAGAAATCAATCTAATATGCTGATTTGTTGAATAGAGGCTTCTTCAATGAGTAGAGTTGTAATTGTACAGCATTTATTTAAAATATAGCCATCTTTGTTTCATATAAATGACTTTATGGTCACTTTTGATCAATTTAATGTTTCCTTGAAGATTAAGTATTAATTTCTTCAAGAAAAATTGTACTGACCCTAATCTTTTGAATGGTACTGTATCTCATGAAGGACCGTAAATGTGCTTTTGAGCAGCTTTCTGTTGTGGAGTGAGTGTTTTAATGTTTTGTGCTGAGGAGGCAGGCCCGCACATGTCTGGTATTCAGGGAAGGAGGGATGAAGTGACAGATTTAAGGTTCCCTCTGCACATGACAGAATGAGGCTGGGGGAAGTGACCAGGGTTAAAGGCGGCGTGTCCTGTCTACCAGAGATTCGGAAACACTGTCTAAAAACAACCGAGACCATGCATTCAGTCTGTTGAGCTCATTTCCTGACACCAGACCTCACTATTCATCTCAAGCCTGCCTGAGTGACCCCTGACCCCTGACCTTCAAGGGCTCAAAGTGAACATTTGGCCCATCTTTTTCCATAACTTCACAATTTCTGACCATGAGATGTTCCTGATATTCAGGAAGTGCTGAATTCTGCTGTGTTGTTATTGTTGGACATGGTTAGGTAACAGGGTGTCCTATTTTTAAATTGGTCTTAGGACCTCCAGAGTGGCTCCTGTCTGAATGGCCAATTCATTATGTGCTATAGCACCAGCTGTCAAGACCTAAATGCTTGGAGCATGTCAGCTCTTTTGTTGCAGTCTGGGTGTCAATTTGCATTGCATAGTTAATGTGATGAATGTGCCGCCACTGTTCCAGATGGCTGGTGACGTGTGGTTTTTAATATGTTTTTGTGAATCTGCAGTTATCATGACGCTCAGGAGGAGCTTCAGGAGTTCCAGGAGGGCAGTCGAGAGCTGGAGGCCGAGCTGGAGGCTCAGCTGGGGCAGGCCGAACACCGCATCCGAGACCTGCAGTCAGAGAACCAGAGGCTGAAGAGCGAGGTGGACACACTCAAGGTAGGACAAGAGCTGAAATGTCTTTACTCTTTTGAAATAACACAAAGCTCCCTCCTCAGTCCACCCAGACCATTTACGGAGATTAAACTCTGAAAATGGGTCATTTAGAAATCAGCATTTAAATTGGGGTGAATCTCACGATACCTCTCAAGCATGTCCAAGTCATATTTCATTCCAATATAAAAAGGAATAGAAAAATTTTAATTTTCTTAAAATAAAGTCTATTTGGGATCGTCTTTGTTTCAAAAAAACACTACTGTTCAAAAGTCAAATCAAGTCAGATCAGTCAAATGAATACTTTTATTCATCAAGAATGCATTAAATTGATCAAAAGTGACCAGAAAGAGATTTACAATATTACAAAATATTTCTTTTTCAAATCCATAAAAGAATCCTAAGAAATTCAAAAAAATGTAATCACTGATGATAATGTTTCTTGAGCGGCAAGTCAGCGTATTAAAAGGATTTCTGAAGATGATGTGATACTGAAGATTTGAGTAATGTTCAGCTTTGACATCACAGGAATAAATGATGCTTTAAAATATACATAAGTAATAAGAAACAGTTATTTCAAATTGTAATAATAATACTTTCACAATATTACTGATTTGACTGATTTTTAATCAACAAATGAGATCTTACTGACCCAAACTGGTGGTGTACCTGGGGGTCAAAGGTCATGTTTTAGGCACTAGTTCCCTGATGAGCATATAAAATATGTAGTGGACTGCAGGGAAATAAAATGCTACAAAAATGTACAGTTTGACACAGCTATGGGTACAAATAGCACATAATGGCAGAGGTACCTCTACATACTTTTAATCTGCTGATTTATCTGTAAAGCATAAGCAGTGTAGCCGCTGTTCTGTGATGCAACATTGGCCAGTGTGAGAGCTGTCAAGGGTCTATGTTAATCCCAAGTGAGCTGTAATTGGATGTCAGGATGAAGAGGAAGAAAATAGACGGCTAATGGCTCAAGCAGAAAAGTTCGCTTATAGCACAGTTGTCCCTCTAAGACCCTTACAGAAATATATTTTTAATGGCTTGGGTTTAGACCCAGCAAAGAGACTGTGATTTATATTTGTGCAAGGTCTCCTCACACAAATTAAGTTTGATCTTGTTGCTGTCCCAGAAAGCATGATCATTAAATGATCGCATTTCTCAGACTAGCAAGACTCGTAGCCTTTGCCCACTGACCTTGCATTTGTTTTGGAGGATATGGGACACTCATTATTTTGCCATGGCCCAAAACAATACGCTTATTTAGAAGAAAAGAAATGAGGTGGATAAAGTAGGTTACCTACTAGAAAAGTCAGGAGGGTTGCCTTGTGTACTGGGATTCCTCCTTTTCTTGCTGCTCATTAAAGGGCAGTTTTAAAAAAAAAAAAAAAGCTTTTTTTCCCTTAATAAACTGAAGCCAACTTGTCACTATATTGTGTCACTGTGAGGAAAAAAATTTATCCATTGCCATAAGCATTCAGATGGAATTGGTTGTCCAAGTGAGGTTTGAGCTTGACCCAAAACGTCTCTAATTTGGATAGGTTTGGGCTCTCTGTAGTAATTAAGGTGGGGATGTCTAGAAGTGGGCGTTACAGTAGGTCATATGGTCTTGTTAAAGTTTTGACTCTTAATTTTTAAATGTTTGGTACAGAAACACACAAGGAAAAATAGTCCTTTCTGAATTGACTGTGTAATCCTCAGTCCAAAAATATGTAAAATGCAGTTTGATGGTTTTTAAGAGGTATTTACCGTTGATAATTTTGCTCACCCGCCATTGGCAGAAAGTTCAGGTTGTTTCTGATGGTGACTCAGACTGTGTCTCCCCTGTGTCCCTGACTGCAGGAGAAACTGGAGCAGCAGTACGCTCAGAGCTATAAGCAGATCTCCATGCTGGAGGACGACCTGGTCCAAACGCGCGGCATCAAGGAGCAGCTGCACAAATATGTCAGGGAGCTGGAGCAGGCCAACGACGACCTGGAGAGAGCTAAGAGGTACACGACAAGATCGTTTTGTCATTCTAAACTAACTTGGCCCTGAGTTCCTGAATTGCTAGACTACACTAAACTAGCCTAAAATACATGGTGCATGTGTCATGCTAAAGATACTTTAACGGTTCAGCATGTTTAAAATGATAACATGGATTGTGCAGGGCCACCATCACATCTCTGGAGGACTTTGAACAGAGGCTAAACCAGGCGATAGAGAGGAACGCCTTCCTGGAGAGCGAACTGGACGAGAAGGAGTCTCTGCTGGTGTCTGTGCAGAGGCTGAAAGATGAAGCTAGAGGTAAACTTCATTTCATTTCACCACATTGCCATTAAAGGAGTATACATGACAATCCCTCAGTTTTTCAGTTTGACATGATGCAGAGATTATAACTGACATTTCTTCATTGAATGAGGCAGAACAATGTACGGCACGACTTCAATTTGTCCATTGGGAATTGAAGTGGCCACTTCAGACTAAATATGTGATTGTTGAGAGACATGTTAACGAAGGGGAGTTATTGAAATTAGTCTAGCTTTTGAACAATACATGTACATGAGCAAAAAAAGGTGATTTGCACAGAATAAACTCTACAATATTCCATAAAATATTAGAATTGTCATTTTTGTTTTTTTATTTCATGATGACTAAAACCTTTCAAAAGAGCTGGTGTGTGTGTGTGTACATTAACACACGTACAATGGAAGTTATGCATTTTTGTTGGCTAACCCAAATTTTGCATCACCCTGGTTCTCTCAGCAAAAACCCAATTAAATTTCTTTTGCATTATTGCAGAAAAAAAAACAAGCTGTGTAAACAACAAAAGCTTTTGATTCTTACATGTTTTGTAAAAATTGCCAATTTTACAAAAGATCAAAACATTTAAGAATATTGGCAAAATGCTAAATGTAGGCTATAAGCAAAACTACACAACAGTCACATGACTTTAGCGTCACCACCATTCAACTTCGGACAACTTTCATTTATATTTCAAAAATAAATAAATAAAAAAACAAGGCTGTATATGAGTTTACATGATGTTTAATGTCTCAACAACCCCTAGTCCTATTTAGCCACTTGAAAGCATCCACGTTTTTCAAAAATTAAAATAAAATAAAAAACAACAACCCCAAGTGGGGTATTATATATTTTGGAGAATTAAAGACATTAACCAAAAACCCATTAAAAAAAAAAAAAGTTGACTTCAGGGCGATGGAACTGGAAGTGTTAAAATTCCAAAATGCTAAATTCATTCCCAGATTGTGGCCTAAAATATACTATTCTGGATGGAAAGTGAAACTGAAATGTCAAAATTAGTTTCCGTGGTAATAAGCATACTGTGGATGCTGTCAAGTTTAAGAATTAAATACAAAAGTTTGTGCAGGTTTATCAGTGCTAAATATGCATGTTCTTGTAGACTTGAGGCAAGAGTTGGCAGTTCGAGAGAGGACTACAGATGTTGCCAGGATGTCGGCCCCCAGCTCTCCCACCCTAGACATTGACAAGACAGACTCAGCAGTGCAGGCCTCCCTGTCTCTCCCAGCTACGCCTGTAGGGAAGAACATGGAGCATCCTTTCATTGCTTCTAAAGGTTGGTGTTATTTGTCATTTAGATTTAATTTCAGAAAAGTTTAAATGGTGTGCATTAAATGTTCATTTAAATTTGAGTGTTGTGTATTGTACATCTTCATATTGGTCACCTTGTTCTCTTATCATAACCACATTGGTCATTGAAATGAATTGCAATATTTTTCACTCACACTCTTAACAGTCGGACTGCCAACAGTTACATTCATTTTACCTTTTTGTTTTTTTCTCTTTCTCCAAAGCGTTGACCAATGGCTGTGGAAGCTCCCCCCTCACACCGTCTGCACGGATCTCGGCTCTTAACATTGTTGGTGATCTTCTGCGGAAAGTTGGGGTAAATTCCTGAATGCTTTCACTTTGGTTTCACTTTAACACTTAGAACGAACTACTTGTGATCTCGTATCAGCATGGACTGGAACTAAAATTAGAAGCACATGCTAATGGAAAAACATGGGATGTCTGTTTTTATGCAGGCTCTTGAGTCTAAACTAGCTGCCTGTAGGAACTTCGCCAAGGACCAGGCAGCAAGGAAAAATTACGCAACAGGAAATGGAAACCTCATCAACAGCAGCGCAACCAAGTTCTCTCATTCGCTCCACACAACGTATTTTGACAAGACGTAAGTGCTTAGCTTTCTATTCTGTCTGCTCACCAGGCCCACACAGCTGCACAGCTTTCTGTGGAGATTTGAACATTTGTTTATTAAAGTACTGACGTATTTAATAGATATTAATTATTATAGATAATTGGTGGTGTTATTAATATTACAGATTATTAAATATTTTGGCCTGTTTTATTTTTTTTTACTAACAATAACAGTTTCTAATTAATGCTCTCAACTCTGATAGCTTTTTTTTTTAATATATATATATATATATATATATATATATATATATATATATATATATATGTGTATATATACACACACACACACACACACAACTTGAGCTGACTATGAGCTGAGAGATAATACAGTTTACATTTTGCGACACATGATTAGCTATATAGTGTACATATTGCTTTGCATGAGTATACTGTGTATCCAGGCAAGGTCGGAGATACTTATAGTAGTTGTATAATTAACTCAGGTTATAATTTATGTGGTGATACTGGGACTTACAAAAACCTGTGAGTTTTTTTGTTCAGTATATAGCAATTTGGTGTAGCCTAATTACTGTTATGGTTACAAATTTTGATCATATCACCCAACCCCAAGCAGTTTAACTGAAGATACTTATCTCATTTTTCAGAGTTTGTTAATGTATTGCTCATCTCCTTTCCTCACAGGAATATGAATGGCCTGGATCCCGGTGCCCTGACGGCCATGGCTTCCCCTCGAACCGTGTCTCCTCCTGGCATGCTCCCTCTCAGCGTGTGAGAGACTTTCCCAGCGACCTCCACACAAGCTCGGACACAATATGGAAACAGAGAGGACACTCGAGAGATTGTGTGAGTGTGTGTGTGCGTGCGTGTGAGAGAGAGACTGAGATGACGTGCCTCGAGCGTGTCTGACAGATACATGTCAGGCGTGAGGGTCTGTTCCTGTGAACGCAAGCTTCAGTTGACCTCGGTTCTCACGAGGTCTCACCTAAAGCCAGCAAAACGACAAAGGTCTGAGTCAGGCCACAGCTTCTGTGTGAGTGTTTCAGTGTGTCGCACAATTTAAAGGGATTTTCTTTTCTTTTGAGGTGAACGTCACTGTGTGCTTGATGCAAGTATGTGTGTGAGATCTGAGGTAGATCTGAACGTCCCCTCAGCCTTGATTTACTCGTTCACTGTTTTCAGCTTCAGTAAAAGGTCTAAATGTGGAGGTCAGCAGATGTTTTTACTGGAATGAATGCCAAAAAAACGTGTTCAGTAGCATGGAAACGTCGGCTACCTTTAAAAGCGCTCTAATGAATTATTAACCCAGTTACATCAGCTGACTGGTCACCAGTTTGCATGATGCAACCACTATTTTAGGGCTTCAAAAGGTTTGTATGTATGTTTCTGAAACTGCACTTCAAAATCCCACAGTTAAGCGATGTTTGCTGTGTCTAGATCCACGGGCCGCAGTGGTCATGACCCAAACCACAAATACTGTTTGACTCTTGGAACTGTTTTGACTGTAAATCAGTCTCTGTGCGGTGTGACCTTCCTCACAGAACTCGTCAGTGGTTGTATGAACCTCATTTCTATCCCATGTGCCTCTGCTGGTGAGTTATTCACTGTTTATTTATTTCTCTTGTGGAACTGAAGCCAACTTTTGTTTATCACAGTGTTTAAGTTCAGTTCGTTTACGCCAAACTTTATCATGAAGTATAGGAGCACTTGTTAGTGTTAATTTCCTCCTTTGAGTCTTTGATTTCACAGTTATCACGCACTTTGTTGGCCGTTTTGTTATATCTCATGTATATAGATTTGTAAACATGGCAGCGATGCCCAGCCTGTAGATACTGAAATTGGGCTGATGTGCTGTTTAATTTATTTGAGAATCTTTATGGCATGTTTTGACACAATGAGTGAATTTTACATACTGTGCATTGGTTTAAAAACATATATCAAGATGTAAAATTGGTTGTCTAATATGTGCAAATAAATAAAGGGAAAAAATGGGCATGGAGTTACTTTATTTTTTTAAACTGGTCGAACTGTTTAGTTGACATTTTATATTGTGCTTTACTGACAAAAGTTTTTGTTTTTTGTAGTGAGAGAAATTTATTTCTGTTTATAACTATATGTGTTTAGGTTTTTTTTTTAATTCTTCTAATAAGATATTGCAATATTGTTAAAAGAAAAATAGAACTAGACATTTTGTAACACTTTACAGTGAGGTTCATTAGTTAACTACATTAGTTAACATGAACTAACCCGCAATAAAATATTTTATGATTCATTCATAAAATGTATTTTATTATTTTAATATGAAATTTATTTCCATAACAGAACAATTCATGTTTATTAAAGTAATGTGTGAATTTAATTGCATGAATTGTGAAATTGCGTTGTCTGGTACTGTTTAGACATCTTTGTGATGGAAGTAACAAACAAACAAACAAATAATAATAAAAACATAAGTTTGTTTTGGTAAGAATTTAAATGAGTCACACTATAGTCATGACATTGCTGCCCTCTTGTGGTTCTTCGGAGCCGAGACTAATATTACTAAAAAGAAAATGAAGCCTACAGTATACGCAGCAGCATTGTGTTAACACTAAATTCTTATTAAAATGACATTAGATGCAATAAACAGACAAATAATAATAAATAATTTTGTGTATTCATTTACAATTTGTCATTAGAATTTTAGCACTGTCCTGAGCAAACACCACACAGCACAGCCTGATTTGGTTTCTGTAAAGTGTACAAAAAATGAGGAATATGTGACTGTCCAGCATTACTTGATCATGTATTATTATTATTGGTCCTCAAGAATTGCTGTTTTACTCTTTCAGCACAGTCGACTATTTACCATAGAGATTAAACACAATGCTAAGACAATGAAACTGACAGACAACACACAAAGCAACAATTTTCTTTAATACATATAAATATATAAATAAGTTACCGATTTTAAAAAGCAGTATCTACACAAAACTAAAAAAAGATCATTTACAAGATATAACATTTATAATTTAAGGCATCTAGAAATAAATAAAAAATCATTCATGGCACACAATCTCACATTCTCTGTCTTCTACATTCATTTGTTCCCAGAAGAATCTAAATTACAGTAATGTGAATGGCAATTACAGCTGGCCTTTGTTTGTCCTGAAGGAGGCTAGAGTAATAACTGAAATTGGATTTTCAAAATGTTTTGAGAGATTATCTGAAGTGATTAAAGTTCCCATGTGGCACCGTGTGATATAGAAAAGGACTATAAAAAGTTAAACCACCAATTCTGGTTCAGTCCGATTTTTTTTTTTTTTACAGCAGTCCAAGAACCTTTCTGCACTCTATCTGTGTACATAAGCTATGACAAATACATCTGATTGTCCACTAACAAGATAAGGATAAGAAAAGACTAGCTGTGCACTGAATGAACAAAATGAGTATCAAACATCAGTCTCCATGTCTCTGATATTGTTAGCATGTAAAGGCACTGGACTGTAATCACAGTCTATGGTCGTCTTCAGAGAGTTAATGTCTTTATGAGTGAAGGAGCTCTTGACCTCTCTGTGCTTCTGTCTGTCCAGCCAGTAGAAGGACAGCATGATGAAGAGACCAGCGGTGGAGCCGTTTATGCAGCAGGCGAAGAACACATAGGCGTATTGGCCAGTGCTGTCAACCAGGATTCCTGGGGAAAAAAATGAAAAGTCACATAAGTAACATAATAGAGAGAAACGGCAACCCCCACTTCTCAGCAGCTTTTGTTTCAAATTTATGTTTGATGTTCATTTTCTCTACGTGCATTTCAGAAATGAAAATGCATGGATGAAAACCCATGAATTAAATTAGACCACTGTATTTCAAATTTTACTTTCATGTACTTTTACGACTCGATCTACTCCAAATCGTCAATCATTGACTTGATTAAATAAACGGCAAAGTCTGGCCCCTGCTGGTACATGTTGTAACTACAATATTGTGTGTGGAATTCCTTTTAATTGCTTTCATAATTTAATAAGAATTGCAAAATATTCAGTTTGGGGTAAGTGTGATTTTTAAATGTTTTTGAAAAAAGTCACCAAAAATATATTAAAAACAATAATATTGTGAAAAATTACTACATTTTAAAATAACTTTTTTCATGAATATATTTTAAAATGTAATTTATTCCTGTGATGTAAAGCTGAATTTTCAGCATCATTACTCCAGTCTTCAGTGCCACATGATCCTTCAGAAATCATTTTAATATGCTGATTTTATTATAAACAATGTTGAAAACAGTTTAATATTTATGTGGAATAAATCGTGAACGGCCCGAGGGGCAATATGGGTCAAAATTATTGATTTTTCTTTTATGCCAAAAAT
>SCHK01027651.1:2007-15093 GCA_004124795.1 Poropuntius huangchuchieni
TCAATAAAAAAAAGAGTGAATATTTAAGAGTATAAAGAATCACTTAAGAGTGAATATGTGTTTTTTTTAATCTAATGTGTTATAGAAACGATCAATCAATCAATAATTTCAAATGGAATTTCAGTATACTTTATATCAATATAGTACAAAACTTATTTCTTTCACTTTCTACACCAGTCAATATACAGTACTATATGGGTACACAGTATACTAAGTCATTCTAATTATAAGTAACTTCGCAAGTATGTCAACTTATTCTTCTCACCCTAAGCCCAGCCTATTATTCTACTAATACTTATACACTCCAATGCCATAGAATAACAATTTTGGATTTCCCAAGGAACTTTTCATTGAAAAGTTATTAAAAGAATTTTAAGATTTAAGATTTTGTATTTTAAGAGTGACTTTATATTAAGAGTTTATATAAAAAGGGTAAGGGGCCATTCTTAGCATGGCTTACAATAGGGAATATAAAAGGTATTAGTATAAAATGTTTTTTTTAACAGTCTGTTTTCTCCTCAGTTATTACTTTTTATGGCAGAGCAAGTAAGTTTTAAAGATAAAACTGTTGACACATGTATAGCTACTCATCCAGTTTTGTTTAAGGCAACTGTATTGCACAGTTAATTGCTACAATGATGCAAAAACCTTCAGTGTATCCAACGGGCCAAGCATTCATGTCCACATTTGCATACGTGTGTTGAGTATGTTCCTGTCCTATGAATAAATTGTTGCAGTTTTCTCTGTCGCACACGCATGGCACTATTACCCATGTCTTTCTCTGTTAGCCCAGTGAGCTATGCTCAGTTGTGTCTGTTTATTCTCCCACAAGTACAGTTCTTATATCATCACCCTGAGCTATCCAACAATTCAATAAAATATTTGTCATCTGCCACAGCTCTCATGGTTCACACAAACAAACACGTGCATGGTGAGTGTTTGTCACTGATACACTACTGTGACACAATGTCACCTGTCTGTGTTAGGTGTGTGTGTAGCATCTGTTCCTGTTTTTAGCTCATTTAACTTCTTTAATAGATGCCAGTTTGGACGCAGGTGTGAGAGTGTCCCTGTAGGTTTTTCAGGTCGTTATTAAGACGTGTGTATAAGCGAAATGTGTCAACATATTCACAGATGTGTGACTGTTGTGAGTGTTCAATACATTTAAATCATTTACTTTTATTTAGAATTTATTCTGAATCTCATTCAACAGCATTTGAAATGGTTGAATGCAGAATGAAAGTCTTTCACCATGCTTCATCCAGTTTTATACAATTAAATCAATTAATTTGAGTGTCACATGAACGTAGGTATTATTAGCATAGCCGCTAATAAAGAGGTGATTAATTTGCACGGCTGCTCATTTCCTCTTCCTGTCATACACTTATTTCATTGGGCTCAATAATTCTCTCTCCAAATTTACACAAATGTAGCTCATATTGAAATGTGAGAAAGTGTTCCTGTGTGTGTGTGTGTGTGTGTGTCTGTATGCAAAGGGAAAGATTCTCTCTCTCTCTCTCTCTCTCTCTCTCTCTCTTTCTGTTAAACACACACACACACACACATACAGTACATTAAAAGTGTTAAATGACTATTTTCTTTTTCCAACTAGACATTATGATAAGAACATAAGGTCAGTGGAATAAGATGAAGTTTAAAATTGTGTGCCTTTATAGCAGTACCAAAAATTTTTAACCTTACTAGAACCTTACTACAAAACAACACTGGCTCAACCAACAATGGTGTGAGCTATTTTGTTTTCTGTTTAATACAACTATGGATGATGTGGTGAGTAAAATCAGCCATTACTCTTGCGCTTCAAAATACATGTGCCATTTTTTTATTCAAATACTGGAGAATGAGAAGAGGAGAATGAGAATGAGGAACTTAAAAGAAATGTCTATACACAGAAATGTTTTATAATGTGTGTGTGTGTGTGTGTGTGTGTGTGTGACTCCCTGCTGGCCAGTTATGTGAATATTGCAAGATAACGCATTGTGAACATACAACCACAGTATAGAAATGTGTACAGGCGCTGGGAGATACAGTATTAAAGCAGGATACACTGAACACGACCTTGGCAACAGACCACACAAATCTCATGAAGAAAAACACCCAGCTTGATCTTGAAAAGATGCATTCATTTAGTGTCTGCTTTTGGGATATCACAGGCATTACAGGGCCAGTAAGCAGCTAGTGAGTTGTAAATAACCCTCCATATAAATAAAAGGACCTTTATTGTACATTCAGAATAAATAATTTCCATTCATGGAGGGCTGCCCAGTGCTTCGCATTTTTAATGTGCAATTGCATTTGCTTTGAATTTCCACACAACAAATCTGTTCTATTTAAAGAATGCATTGTTTGCCAAAGAGTGTGTCCAGGGTCTGGTGTGCAATAGACAGGCCTTCCTAACAATTTATTGCTCAGAAGTAGATCTTTCATATGTCAGGTAGCTTAATGGAACTCTCAGTTTTGATTCACCAACTTTACATCTCATAGGAGAAAGAAGACACAAATTAGATATTTTGGTATATAGAGCTCTAAAATGAATGTGACTAGCATAGATCAAATTATTTAGCCTTGGGAGCATTTAATGAGAAATGTTCATATTAAGTTATTGCACATTAAGAATTGTTGTTCTCAACCTTTGTGATTCCAAGGCCCCCCACTGTACACAAAAATATTCAAAGGATCCCTATCCCTAGTTTTGTCTTTTGGTATTTTAACCTATGGTTACAAATTTCACTAGGATAGTTATAATTAAACATTAATGTGTAATTATAATTATACAAATGTGTTTTTTGTGTAGTTATCCCGCTCTTTTTAAACAACAAATGTACATGATTTTGCCAGTTGTTTGTATACAGAGTTATTTTTTTGTTTTTTTTTTACTTGTAATTTCTACACAATAACAATTGAGAGGGTGACTGTCATATCTGAGTTAGGACTGAAATGTCCTAATTTTAGCTGACTTAGCTTATTTTACTCTCATTTTAAGTCATCTTGTGCTCCGCCCTCCTGGTTAAGAACCACTGCTTTGGAGATTACTCTCTCTCTCTCTCACACTTTCTCTCCATTTAACATCAGTGCTGTATAAGAGAAAGAATTGAGATATGAAAGGGATCTTGTTTATGATTTTCCTTTGCTACTCATTGCTGCACAGTGTTTGCAGCCTAAGAGTGGAGCGAGAGTGTTCACCTGTAACCCTTAGGCAGTATACCCACATTCACGCTTGCTTTCTACATCTCATTCGCCTTTGCGCTGCATTGTGCTTCCAGTCGACAACTCACACACAAACACAAACCATACAGTACACACGTGCAGTGCAGTGCAGAAAATCGCAATTATAATAGCATACATTTTCCCTCAGAAGCTGCTTTCCGTGTGTGGCTGTGCATGTCTGAGTTTGTGATTTTGTTTGTGAAAAAAGGCTGGGTGCAAGCGGCCTGTGTTCTGTTGATCACTGAGTTAAAAAAAAAAAATGATGTCAAAAAGGCAACTCTGTATTTATGGCTCGACAGATATCCTCCAGTTGACAGGTATACAGTCATTATGTGGCTGTCAGGAGTCGCCGCGGGGCAATCGTTGAGCCGCGAGCCCGTGTTCCCATGCATCAGAGAGAGCCTATTAGTTTACTTGTCTCCCCCTCAAAGGCCACGCTGCACCTCCAGACACCAGCAGGACAAAACAAGGTGTCATATTTATGGAGCAGTCAGCAGTGGGCTGATGCCAAAGAGACTGACAACTGGATGCCGATATTTTGCAGCTGAGCGATATGATAGCCCGTCTCTGTATGTGACACCTGAACCCACGGCACGATGATGCCTTGACTATTGTCACAACCCAGTTAAAAGAAACTGGAACTGGTACATAAGGAGAAAAGTTTGCTTCATAATGACCTCACTTTCAGTGCTGGTGTGTTTTAAGAACAGTCTAATATTATGCCACTATCATCTCTGTATGTCTTTACCTCTGTCTGAGATAGTTGTGGACAGAGAGCAGACTATTTTTTTCACCCAAAACCATTTACAGTTGACTCTAAAAGTTTTTGGACAAAGCTACACTTAAAAATTAAATGCATAAAAAATGTGAGAGATAGCACAACCACACATTAAGCAAAATGTTTTATAAGGGCAAGGGCTGGAATAAAGCACCACTGAGTCCGTGTCAAAAAAAAAAGAAAAACAATGCAACCATGATTAAAACAATGCAATTAAAATTAAATTAAAACAATGCAAAGGATTTCAACAGTCTGTTTCGGCGTGGTAATTGTCTTTGCTTACTTAATTTTCGGTTATATAGTTTTAAAAATATTATTATTACTTACAGTACAGTGTCATATTACAAAAGATGCTGTTTGTACGCAGGTATGTTCTAATTATCAACACTCAAACAATGATTCACTGTTTAAAAACCAGAGTATTAATGCATCTGGTGTGCAGCTGGCTGTCAATACTCAGTCGTGGCTAGATGTCATAACTTGCAGTTTATCGTACAGTACACTTCAAATTACATCATCCAATTAGATTTTATAGCCAGAACTGTCTATTTATTTATTTGTTTATTTATTAATTTTATTTTTGTGTGCATGTGTGTATAACATCACATACATTCTTTAGGTGGCTGAATCTGAATGCTCATTCAATGTACACAAAGTAATCTTTACAAAACTAGTGGCATTTTAAATAATGTCAACCATGACACTTCATTGCACATGGACTTACAGTCACATTAAAGGTCTAATATGCATATATATCACATACTATACATACACACAGACCCAGAGCAACTGAGAGACACATTTAGCTGCATAACTAATTACTCTTACACACCCCCATGCATTTTTGGGGTGTGTCCTACAATCTGATCTTTGACCTTTGACACAGGCCAGGCTACTTGCAGTGCCTGAGAGGTGGGTGCTGAAGGCAACTCCACTCCACAGCATTTGTCTCTGCCAGCTGGACCAATACAGAAACAGTTTCAGCTCTATAACAGTGAGAAAGACAGATTTTGCAGAATGATCCAACCTAAGAGAACACCAAAACTTTTAGATGCTGAATAGAGCTGAGTAGCTAACTCTTAGTAGCAATGCTACTAATTTGCTAAGTTTGCTTAGTAATTTGCTTAGTAGCAATGCTACTAATTAACATTAATACCAGCTAAATGTACTTTCCATAGTGTTGCACATGATAGGAATGATGGTCCAAAATAACAACATAAAAAATGTAAAAGGAAAAAAGGAATTACCAGTATTTATGTTTTGTTTTTTTCTCACCAGACTTTATTTTCTTTATTTTCTCACAAGACCCACTGATCTCGATCACACTGAAGAAAAAAACAACAACAAGATGGTAGAATTTCTTATTTTGCCCAATTTTATCAAATGTACATTGATTTCAATCTTTCATTGAACAAAAGAAAAAAGGGGGTGGAATGTTGCTCTTTTGTGTGTGTGTGTGTGTGTGTCTGTGTATTGTGAGCTTTCCATAGACTTCTATTACTTTTATACTGACCAAACAATTTTTCTATCCCTAAGACTAAACCTACCCCTTACAGAAAACCTGTTTGCATTGTGACACTTTCAGATAAACATTGTTTACTTCCCCCCCCCCCCCTTCCTCCCCACAATTTCAAAAATGTCAAGTTTTACTATCCTTGTGAGGACATTTGATCCCCACAATACACCAGAAACAAGTGTGTGTGTGTGTGTGTGTGCGTGTGTGTGTGTGTGTGTGTGAATAGCGACATGTTATTTAGCAGTGGTTTGTTTGCCAGTGACTTTTTACATGCTCTTAAAAACATGAAATAGAATTTTTTTTTTTTATCTGCTGTGTTTGCCTCATTCAATGGCTGGATATTCCCTAATGAAGGACTTGGGAATGTGTGTGTTCTTGTAGTGCCATCAGCCAGTCATCACTGCAATGACAGTTTTCCTGCAGCTAAATTAAGGAATTAGTGCAGAAACAAAATGCTTTGACCTTTGTAATTATGAATGGTGAAGATACTATTTAGTTTGAACATATCTGTATTTGGGGGAAAAAAAACTAATACAGATAAAAATGATACAACAAGCCTGTCTTCCCTTTATAGTTTTCATTTAACATATGCCTTGTAAAACGTATAAAATTTATTTTTTACTATAATTATATATTTTCTTTTGCTTAAAACAATAAAACTAAATGTTAAATAAAAGGAAATTATTCTTTTTTCCTTTATTTATTTTTCCAGAGAAACTTTGTGTTATGCTTATTTCATTCATACAGTTTACACTCATTCACTTCACACACTCATTATTGTCTAGTAATTTTAGAAGGTTATGTGTAATATCATGCAGTGATGCACAGATTTTTTTAACGATTATTATTGAAATTTATACAAAAACAAAAAAAACATTTTGTTACTATATATTTAAAATGTAATATAATATCATATAATATAAATAATCCATCAATTTAATAATTAACTCTTACAACCTTATGTAGAAATATAAATTTTTTTGTTATGTTCCAATTTCAACATAACAACTTTTTAACATTTATGAACTCTGAAAGTTGTACTGTTTCTTTCAGCATACCTTCTGATGTTCATTCTTGTTTATTTGGTGCTATAACTAGTAGTAAAAAACAGATGATCGGCTGATGTGCAGCTTGAACTAGCATGGCTAGAGCAATCTATTACGCCACAAAAAAAAAAAAAAAAAACATTTATTATCACATGCGTTTTGTGATAAAACTGACAGAATTTGAAAACTACGACTTTGTTTCATATTAAATGTAACAAAGCACAAAGCTTATTGCTATTATTTGATGGCAGGTGCGCTACAATGTTTAGTGAAGTTTTTGCATTAACAAAAAAAAAAAAGATTCAATATCAGTTTAGATAAGAAATCAGAAATCAATAATGTTAATCCAGCACTAGTATCCACACAGCTGACATGTTTACCTGTTGTAATTTATCCACATTGTGTGCACGACATAGAATCTAGGCTACTTTGAGCTGAGCAAAATCTGTGCAGAACTGATCATCTATGATGACCGCAAGTTGCATGCCGTCATCTGACTTGCTCTGCTGTCATGCTGATGCATTTTTTAAATAGATGTCAATTGAATGGGGCTTGTTCTCGATGGAGTAAAGATGTCAATAGAACTAAGGTATGAAGGTAGATAAATCTTCAAGAACAGGATTTGGTTCACCTGTTGTAAAAACTGAGCAAAAGATTAATTCTGTGAATGCAATTTCAAAAACTGCGTAATGATATAGCATTACTCTGCTTTCAAAAGGAAAAGGAATTAAAAGGAACTGTTACTGTAAAATAGTGATAATGCTTGCTTGAAAACACTACTCGTTTGGTTTACGAAGAGAAATACTTTAGCAAACCAAACTACATTTCCCATGAATCCCCTGTGGCAGCCTGGAAATCATAAATTACATAGAGAAATCATCAATTACACAATAAGTGTCACATGTACGGACCTAGTAAGCTGCCTTCATGTAACATAGGAGGTATTCTAGTGTTCATTTTGTTAACACTAGAAACTGCACATATCAGTAACACTTTAGATTAGGGAACACATGCTCACTATTAACTAACAGTTTTATCCTCAATAAACTGGTAATTTGCTGCTTATTAATATTTAGTAAGCTAGTTGTGAAGTTTAGGTATTGGGTAGGGTTAAGGGATCTAGACCATGGTCAGGCAGAATTAGACATTAATATGTGCCTAATAAATACTAATAAACAGACAATATGCTAGTAATATGAGTGCTAATAAGCAACAAGTTAAAATAATTGGTCCTTAAAATAAAGTGTTACCCACATGTCAAAATTGTTTCACAACATGTAATGATTTTTACTGCATTACAGATTTGAACTCCTCACCCGGGAGATCTTGTAGTATCGGATCCCCACGTGTGCTCTGCATGCATGACAGATGCAGATTTTCCCGCACGGACAGGGACAGAATAAATCATGCACCAAACTCGCTGTCATATTGAGCACACGCTGTCCCTGTGGTGGCTTCATGTTTTCTAAATGAAGAGTGTGGACTGGTGTGAGTTGGCAGCCGGGACTTTGCCTAATTTTTTGATAACGCCTCGGTGGGTTTCGCTACAGCATCTGGACGACCCAGAATGCCGCGCCAATTTTTAATAGGTTGCTGCTCTTTGCATATTACCCCAATGCAGCACAGCTTGACTGAATCTAGCCTGCTTCCCCCACCACTGTGTGTGTGTGTGTATGTATGTGTGTGTGTGATGGGCACCTGTTAACTGTGCCAAGTAATATGTTTCGTTAAAAATTTAATCACCTGCAAGTGCAAAACAAGTGCAATGCAATCATACGTTAATTAGCACAGCAATTAACACTATTCTCTTCTATAGCTAACACTTCTCTACACGTGTGACTGACTTCCTCATTAGAGTTGGCCCTCTGATTGCATGTCTTATTTACAAACGTTTGTTTCTTCATTTGTTCCTGTATATTTACAGATTGTGCATGCACTTAACTACAAGTGTAATACACAAATCGCAATAGACCTTAGTCAGGGCAGATGCCATATTTAATCTGACACAAATGAAAAAGAGCATTAGTTGAGTCTTTCGTTAAGAGAAAAGAGAGTGAATTTGGGTTCAACTTGGATTTGGTCTTAAAATTTGACTATTAGTCAGGTTACGTTGGATCAGATCAGAGGTTCTTGTATGAGCCAGGTTCAGGCTTAGTTAATGCCTGTTCAGACCTCTACTATTTTTCTAGTTTTCTAATATGAATAATTTGTTTATTAGAAAAGTATTTTTCTTACATTTTTGTTTTTTTGTTTTTTTTGCAAAATGGCAAAATGATTGGGCTGTGTCTCAACCTGTAGTGAATAATTAGGTTTTGACAGAAGTGTGTGGCAGCTGATCAAAACTGCTTAGCAATGACTGAACAGAACAACAGATCAAAAAACAGCTCTCTGAAACAGAGAACACTGTGACTTCACACTCAATGTGTGTATCACAGCTGTGAGAGCCGAGCAGAGGGTCACTGATGGCTATTGATCAGACAAACACACAAACAAACACATTCATAGATCTGTCTGTCATCTAGCACTATAGATTAACGTGTCAATGTGTTAATGTGTGTGTTTCTACTTCATTTCTGTTTATGTGTATACATATAAGTGTGTACAATATGTTTGTGCAGAGAACACTACATTTGTTTGTCTTCTTCTTTATCTCCGGCTTTATCAGACAACTCTCCACTGAGAACAGAATTACCTTCCCTGAGCAAATGTGCTCCAACACACTCGTTTAAGTATTAAATCATTATTTTGTTCAGTTATTTACTCATTCTTTCATTTATTCGCTCATCCATGTATCCATTTATTTACTTGTTTATTTATTGTTCATTCATTCACCTTTTCACCCCCATTTGTCATTTAATAAAATCGCAAGGGTCCTTTTGAGCCATTGCTTCATGTGTCAATCTGTGTTTCGTCAGTGCTCAAAATATCACCAGCTCCTTTCAGTGGCTCATTTATCATGACTCTGTGGTATAAGTATGACAGACATGAGTGAAGCTGGTGCTGTTTTGGGGGATTTTTCCTGATAGCATGTGCCAACCAGGCGCCATGGTTGTAATTCGATTTAGCCAGAAACGGCTTTAAAAAACGAGAAATGACCACTTCCATTGAGCATGCATACTTGGAGGCCTGCGTCATGCCTACAAAGTCCATCTTAACAGATGACTTATTGTAGAAACATGTTCACACACACTCACACACTGTGAAAGATACACAGAGGTCCCCTGATCATCTGCAATGAGCATTGGAGCAGTTGCGTGCTGGTGTGTTTAGACCGTTGGGTGCGTTCTGGTGGACACCATGGTCCATTTGTCAGGGCTACATGTGATGATTAATGAACTTCAGTTTCTGAAATGTGAGACACAACAAAACCACTGCAGTCCAATCCATTATTGTATTAAATCAGGACCTGAGAGAGACACAGGAAGGGAAAGACAGGATTGACATGAGGTGAGCTGAAAACTGGTGGACAGAATAGAGCGACTTATTTTTTAGGCCAACCCAGAAATCAGCATCACCCTTGTTCCCTTGCCAAAACCTGAACTGAACTGGGTTGAATGATGGCACTGTTGTTTTCTGCAGATCTTTTAATGGACTGGAGATGAGTAATTACACTATTGTCTTTTAAGAGTTGCTTCCCTGAACAATTTAAATTTGTCTCAGGTTGGAAGAGGTTTGCATTATTGATTCGGCTATACATCTTGTATGAAGTGATACACAAATAAAAGTAACTTGACTTGACTTGCCCAAAAAGCGAGTAGTATTTTTCCATTGCTTTTGAATTATATTTGCAGCTCTGTGACCAATAAATTGACAATTTTTCCAAATCAGAAGAGAAATGTGCACAGATCAAGCACTTTTTACAAGTGAAAACAGACCAAAACCAATCTAAACAAATACATTGGTGGTCGTTTATATAAGAGAACAACAGGGGATGCTTTTTTCACTGGAGGAAGCGTTATTATGGATTATGCACTCACGTTTTGGCCAGATACACTAATTTAACTTTAAACTTCTGGTTTAAAGTTACAACCTTAAAAGCTTAAACAAATGATAGTGTTTTAATTCACATTCTGAAAGCACCCAGTCACTGCAGAGGATTCACTGGCGAGCAAATGATGTAATGCTAAATTTCTCCAAACCTGTTCTAAGGAAGAAACAAACTACATTTTGGACTGAGGGTGTTCAGCAAATGTCATCATTTTCTATTCCTATTCCTATAAAAATAAACAAAACCATAAGTCCAGTTTTATTGCTTACTGTCTTTTTAATACATCATTCACAGTTATGCCATAATTAGTATTTCATTGCCTAATTAAAGTTTGTGTTTCATCTCAGATCTGTTTGATTTGGTTCATTTCAATGAAATGAAATACAGATTATGAATGGGGAAAATACTGAAAAAGTGCTGAAAATGTGGGCGGTCACTGCTGCACTCTATAAGAATTGAAAATAGGCATAAATAACAAATAAAATGCGGAGAACTGCTGGAGTCAGATAATGACGGGGTGAGTGTGGAGGTGGCACACACAGGTTAAGGATGCTGCCACTGGATCCCACTGCTTTAGTCTAGGTCAACAGCCATTCCCAATGGGTGGATGCGGTCAGAGAAGCAGAGGGGAATGATGCATGCATCCCAGGCCCTAAGGCCACACTCTCTATTTCTTTATTCTTTGTTGCATTCGTGACACTTCCAGAAGGAAGCCCAAAGCTCGGTCCAGAGACTAGGGAAATTTTCCTTTGATTTGATTATATGCGCTGCTGTGACGCACCCGTGAATGCATTTGTGTGTGTATGTAAATGCATTACTGAAGCCCCCCAGATGGCCTTGTCTCCACACGCCCCAGACAGAGAAGACGAGAGGGGGATGTGAGCGTGTCGCAGGGAGTGTGCTGGAACCGGGATAGCTGCGATGGCACGTCTATGAGCCATGGGTACCAAAGCTGCGATTACACACGTGGGAGGGCTTGGCTCAGGAAAGAAAGTTCAGTCAAGGTGTAAAATCAAGACATTCTTTGTGTTCTCTTTAGGAAGTTCCAGTTGAAGAACACACAAGTGTCATATAAATAGGTCTTGACACACAAAATTTGGACACCTGAACCGTGCTTGATTATGAATGTCTTTGCATTAGATAACAAAGCAAGTTGCATGTATGTTAAAGCAAGGAGAGGCAAAATTTTTCAAGGGAAAAAAACAAAACAAAACAAAACAAATAGTACAGTAGGTCAATACAACATCACATTTCCTCTTAACTAAATGCATATATATATATATGCATATATAAATGTATAAATATGAATTTGACAAATAATCGAATTATTGATAAATAGTTGAAACAGATAATAAAACAAGTTGCATTAATGTCAAAGGCCATGCTATTAGTTAATATTAACCAAATGACAAATAGCTATTTAGGCATTGTTATAGGCTATTTTATGTAATGTACCCCTCCTAAATCTTGCCAAAAGTTTATGGTTACCCATGAACTGTAGATTATAGCAAATACTTGGAGATGCTTTTGAGGGTAAACTTAACATTCAGTCTCCATGACCCTGTCAAAAGGCCTTCTTTGAATATCCTGTTTTAGTTTAGTAAGTCATATTATGAAAGTAAAATGGGTTGTGGTTGACATTTCATGTTCACAACATTCAGATGTGACCTTAAAGAGAATTTTCTCCCTTATTAATTAGTTATGTTGGTCTAATCAAATGTATTTGGGTTGGGTCTGTGATATTTTTTACAGATAGCACATTTTAGCAGTGTACTTAAACTAACAGAAAGGACACTAGATGTGTTTAAATAAATTTTTATGGCCACTGTACATAGAGTAAAGTACAGTTTGTGTCTTCTGGGGATCATTTGTATTAACAAAATTTGTTTTTAAAAATTGTTTTTGTCAGTTTATTTGTTTATTTTTTATTTTATTTTTTCCCCCATTGTTTCCATCTGAATGTGCAAGAGTAAATGTCTCCCGAATACTGTTATTGAAACTGTGATGTTTCATAGAAGGGTTTGTGTGTGTCACATCTCTTGTGCCTGTTCTGGAACCTGCCCTCATACAGCATAAATAGGCTTTTTGAGAGAACATCTTGTCTCAGTGACTACTGAAACAGCTCCTGACCGTTCTGTTAGGACAAATTAAACCTCTACATTATTAGCACGTCAACACCAATTATTTTCTTTGATATAGCCACATCTCTTTAATGACAAAATACCAAACACATTTAGAGCCATCTCTCTTGGAATTCTTTTTTTTTTTTTTTTAACAATTTCTCAGGGAAGATTATTTACATCTTTATTTCATTCTCATTTAGTTACTGAGTTTACTAACAGATAAAGAGGAATACGTGTGGCATTCAGTGTAGCGTTTTCTTGCGTGCAGAAAACTGCCATCATGCAAATACACAACACTACAGCACTTTCAAAGCAAAACTAATATTTGACATCTACATTGATCACTCATGTGACAGTATTTACATGTGAAACACTTTGGGCCCTATCATACACCCGGCGCAATGCGGCGC